>JAQGAI010002629.1:0-11987 GCA_034696905.1 Lepidocyrtus violaceus
CTGAGCCTACCAACGATGCTGTAAAAATCTTTAAGTATGTAATTTTTAATTAGGAAAATTGTAACGTAAGCATCCACTGCACTGTGAGAGTATTACTTGGATGATTACTCATCGCATCATTCGTAGTTCCTTTCGAACATGCGCATGCAAGTAGGAACAATCGATCAGTCGAACAGTAGCATATAGCCTAGCAAAGAAGAGTTTGGCGTCTGACACTGGTTGAAGCTTCATAAGAAGAATGATCAGAAGATTTAATATTCTTCAATACTAATGCAGAAATTTCTACTTCCGCTTATTTTATTTCTTTCCCATCTTGCCAGCATAGCAGTCCTTAGTAATTTACATAATAACATCTTTCAATACAGTGAAGCGGAGCAGAAGCAGGATTGTTATCGATAATGATAATATTAACTATTTCGTCGATTTCGCTGTAGTGTTGTTTGTTTGTTTTAGTGTCATTGTTTTTGCGCTGACGAATTATCATTTTGCCGAGCTGATCACTGATTTTTCAATTAAATGTAATCCAAGTTTTGGGCTCATCTATGAATTCATTAACTCATGGGAAGATTGGAAAATTAAGACTCATTACAACTAACGTAATTAAATTAGTTTAATATTATACTTCAATCAAATAAGCCGCTGCATTTGCTCTGTCATTTAGGCATTATTGTTGGTCTCACAGTGCAAAGACAATGCTACTTCGAACTTGCATTTGCGTCAGTGCTTCTAATTCTAATGATTCATACCGATTTGTAAAGTCATATTCATTAATACGGCGGATGCTATTAATGAAAAGTTTGCATGCATGATTGCCTACCGCATTCCCATAAGAACGGCGATGTAACTTTAGAATTCAACTCGCATGTCTTCTTTGTCTGTGTCACGCGTTAGCATGGTCTACATCTGAGATTATGAGCTTATATTTCCTTTTGTATTCGCCAAAAAATCATGAACTTTTGTAATCTTTTTTAATCTATCAAAATCATCCGCATATACTTCAAATGTAATGTTGGGGGGTAATGACAAACACGGTAGTCACATGCAAAATGCTGGTTTAATGTATTTATCACATCACTACTGTGTATATTTTCTGTTTTAGATTTCTTCTGGGGAAACCTGCTACATACAAACGGGATTGCAATTGTAGCCTACGACGGGAAATTGGAGCGTATTACATTATTTGAAGCAGCAGTATGGGCGACAACCACCAGCATCATCATGGGCACCATGGCCATGGAATGAATACAATGACAACAGCGTCCCCTGTTCCAATAGTTGCACATGATGACATGGATCATGGTGGTCATGGGGAACATTCCATGGATAATAGCAGTTCTTCGATGAACCACCACAATATGATGATGCATGTAAGTTATGTCGAGTAATCAATTTAAGTATTTCTCTAATTCAGGTCAAACTGAAAAATCAATTGAAAAATCCGTCGTCTTTTTTATTTATGAGCGTAGAGAAAACTGTTTTTAATTGACAGATCAGTACATTCACCCAAGTTTTAATTTATTATGGCACGTTATATGTTTGAGCAGATGTTTTTCCATGGGGGGACGGACGAGACCATCCTGTTCGAGTTTTGGAAGATATCGGAAACTGGAGGACTGATATTATCCATGATTCTCATATTTTTCCTTGCATTTGGATATGAAGGATTGAAATTTTATCGGGAACACTTATATCGGCATAGCTTTCAAACTGTCCAGCTGAGCACTGTGGCTATGCCCGTTGAAAATGGTACCTTGAGGGAGACACATAAGACCGTTCAGTGAGTGAAACTTAAAACTATTATGCCTATTTCAAATTCTTTATCTAAAACATGCTCCCGAACGCTGTAAAATAACGCTTTAATAATGCTTCCGTCCTCCTTCTTCTTGTCTTGCCTCCTTGCTATTACAACGTCACTGCAGAATCGGAACCACTTCCCTCCACAATAGTCCGTATAATCCCGCAATGAATCCCATATTTATTACTCGTACAACTTGCAAATGTAACCGTCCAGCGGCTTGCTCATGCGCCAAAAATAACCAGTGTCAAGACCGTCCTGTTGCTGCTCCAAGGTCCAAAAATTGCCAGTGTCAAGACTGCCATTGCCACGTTCCAGGATCTACCAAAATATGCCTATGTGGGAAAGACTGCCAGTGCCACGTTCCAGGATCTACCAAAATATGCCAATGTGGGAAGGACTGCCAGTGCCACGTTCCAGGATCTACCAAAATATGCCAGTGTGGGAAAGACTGCCAGTGCCATACTTCAGGGGCTTGTTCATATCCAAAAACTAGCCAATGCCAAGACTGCCATGCTACCGCAGAAAGTAACAGTAACATTGAAAATAACAACGATATGACGGCACAAATTGGGGATGGTGAAGAGGGCAATGCAAGAAAGACTAGAATCAAGATGTGTACCCCGCTTCAGGCTTCTTATAAGTAACCGCTTTTACCCAGATTCTGTAGTATTAACATTTCCCGTCTAGTATTTTCTGTTATAAAATCCAAAATGCTCGAGGAGCCAATGGAAATCATGTATGAATTAATTTATGTTATTTTCGACAGGGTGAAGATTCTGAGCGCAATGCATTGCTGGCAGACAATGTTACACATAGTCCAAATGGTCGTATCCTACTTTCTGATGCTCATCTTTATGACTTACAACGTATGGCTTTGCATTGCCGTAGCGTTAGGTGCCGGAGTCGGGTACTTTTGCTTTGGATGGAAGAAATCTGTAGTTGTGGATGTAACAGGTAATTAATCAAGTCTTTTGATTTAATATATGTAGCATTTTGCATGTTTGCATTCACTGTTTTCGGTTATATGGTATATGCAACCCGATGTTTTTTGTTTTGTGAAAATTTCAGAACACTGCCACTGACCAGCCCATGTTTGTCGTAGCAAGGAATGTGGTGAAGCCTAGTTCATACAATGCAACTTTCCTCTCTTCTTTTCAATTGTCTTCAAATGTAATTGTGGTATAAGTGGATCTGGATACCAACTAAGAAATATATAATATAATCTATATTTAAATTTTACTCTGCGGATAGAAATAAGCTATTACATACAAATATAAAAAAGACTTGTCCACAATTCCAAAGACCTTGTAGCATTCAAATGGAGGTTCGTATTGTATCTGAACTTACTCGAGCAGGTTGGATTTATGTACAAACAAAGTAAATTCGAAAAATATAAAAAATTAGTGTAAGATGTGGCATCATCATCAATCAATTTCTACTTGTAAAAGGTTTTGTAACTGCTAAAGACTAAAGATATTCGATGCTTGAAAAGCCTATAATGTCACTGTCTGTGATGTTTTTCATTTTTGAATATTATTGGGTGAAAGCAAGTTACTGTTTTGTGACTCATTGTAACGGGTGCACATGCTGTCGTTCGTATTCTATGTAGTTATTTAGTATTAGCCTGGCACGTCACTATAAATCATTAGCGATCTAATCTAGACTATACAATCTCACATTTAAGTAGATTTTGTGCATTTAAGTAATAGTTTTGGTGCAATTCATGAAATGAAGTAAAACGTGATAGTGATAGTAAAACAAGGTGGAAATTATGTAGGGTAATCTTTGAATGGTTTTGTGTACGCACATATGACATTACCTAGCAAGTCTATTAAGTTGTAAATGAATCAATGTTTATAGTTAGTACTACTGTATATTAGAATGATTAAGATCTGGCCTTCAACTTCAATCAACAAGAGTATTTGACTGGGTCTAAACTATTTAGTCGAAACAATGTAATCCATTGTCCATTACTAAATATTTGTATTTTTACTTTCACCGCCAGGGACAATGGCAGTAGATAAAATTCAATTGTATGATTATGCTTTTTGGTGAATAAAATGTTTATTTTAAAACACTTGAAATCACGTCACGTCCGTCCCCTTACATATTAAATGATTGTCGCTTTGCAGTATTCCTCTTTCCTGTCCTGAAAGCCACAGTTTATATATATGCTTATCAACATTTGAGTTTTATTGGAAATAATTTCGAAATAACATAGTCTCAAGTGTAGAAATTCTGGAACAGTGATTGGTTTTTGGCAAAGTTTTGAAGAAATCACTTATCTTAAGTTTTAAACCTTTACCATCGTAGATGATTATATAATGATAATTGAGAATTTATGTTTATGTCTTTGTCAGAACGTTCAGTTTTGATTAAAAGTTTTTTGGTGATAATACTAGATTTTGTCAGCTAGATAATATGATAAACGTAACCCAACGTAGTCACATGATTTATATAGTATGTCTGATAAATTAATAGAAGATAGATTTACATAGTTTGATATATTATATTATACATTATTACATATATTATACTTGTCATATTATCTTTTTGGTGTTTCCTTGTCCTATTATTTTTTTCAAATACACAAAAAATTAGTTTGCTGTACACAATGAATGTTTCGTAAAAGTTACACATACATAGTTCTACAAATACACGTCCAAAAATCCAAAAAACCGTTACATATATACATTCCCATTCATTGTGACATCAACATGATTTTTTTTAATCTTAGAAAGCGTCAAGATGAATTTTTGGTATGCATAATTATTTTATACACTTAACTTGAACGGGAAAAATACAATTATTATTACACTACGAACCTACGATTACGTTATTATAGCCTCTGTACTTACGTACCTAGTTCATACAACATATTGATACAATAATAGCAACTTTATAATTTTTTTCGTTAAATTTTTAATACAAAGTAGACCGTAGGAGGTAAAAGGTCTTTACATGATATTGAAAGTACAATCATCCTTACGCACAGCTTATTATATAGCAAAGTGGTTTGTTTCATGTACAGTACATTGTTTTTATATAGATTTACAATTTAGATATAATATGTGGTACTTTTTGATTGTGTTGTTTTAAACTATGGTTTTTTGTCATCAAAACTGTCATGCATTCCTTCATCCAGATTTGGAACACAAATGGTCGGTCACTTACATCTTTAAAGTGTAGATTTAGCAGTCGAGTGCTCATTGTTACAAGAGTCGCTCCTTTCATATCATCATGATACACAAGTGTAAATTCTTTTTGGAACACACACAAGGGATGAACTTGGAGGGGGAGTAAAGAGGGAGTTGTTGTTGGTAATATGCATTTGGAAGGGCCACGAACAAGATAAAAAACGACCAATTATGTTGGCACTACAGCAATTGAAAGGGCTGTATCATAGAAAAAATACATTATCCTTTTGTAATTTTGTATTTTGTTTTTTCCTCCCTTGTATAAAGACTATATAGTTTACTAAATGCATCGTCATTTTTCTTTAAAAAAATGGTTAAGAAAGAAAGGGATATGTTTTGCAAAAGGGGAATTTGACTGAAATTCGTGGCCTTTTCCAATTGGATCCACCGTGTAAGGAAAAGTTACACTGCCAAAGGTCATTCACAAACCACGTACCGCATGCATTCAAAAACGTTACATCTAAAACATTAAAGGCAACATTAAACGTCTGAGCCCCTGAGCCGAAAATGAAGTAAAAACAGTCCGTAGTGGGCTGTTTGCTGTTAAAGGCTTAAAGGAGACTTTGTCGATGGAGGGTTTCTGAAATGGAATGAACAAAAGCGTGGAGACGACTCTAGGAAGAATTAGAGCATTAGAAAGGAGCAATTGTCAGCACCAGTCATCTTCGTCATCCGAGAGATGGTGGATTCTGCTGGCTAAATCTGCTGAAATTCCTGGTCCCATGTCGGGAACGGGAAAGCCCCCGACTAGCTGAGCTGATGGTGGCGGAGGTGGTGGCTGTTGTCGTTGCGGCTGGTGGTGGTACCCGTTTGGCACATGGCGTTGCTGTGGACTGGGCGGCAACATCCTGTTACCACGACCTGACAAAATACACTTCTCTCAGCCTTGGATAACAGAAGAGCTTCATTGAACGAATCATGAAATGTCTGGGCTCACAGACAAGACACATTAAGAAGGGGTTGGGGAGGAGGGTAACGATAAGAACTTTACGATTCCAAAATAAAAACTGAGAAATCAAGGGTGGCAAATGTCTCAGTTAGAGACTTCATTGGGAATAGTGGAAACTTGCCTACCTAAGGCAACTGCTTGTTCAAAACTTAGAGGATCTCTTCTAAGACGGGGATCTGTCACTTGTCTCCAGGGCTCACGTGGAAGCTCACGGCGGCCAAGGAATCCTCGTGGTTCAGGGGTGTATGTTCGCATCATACGAGTAGGGGATACATTCAGTCTGGGGAAATTGATAGCTTCAGCCGAGCCTAACATGCGATAAAAAGATCGCGAGCGCTTTATTCATAATTCCCACGCTCTTACAAGAAAGACTGGGCGACATTCTGACCCCGATTTTCCAGTTGAATCATTTCTTTACCTGAAGCAGCCTGATTGAGATTTCTCACATGTGGTGGCAGTCGGAGGGCGGAGGGGTGAGGGGGAGTTGCCGGCAGACGTCTGCCACCTAGATTGCCATTTGCAAACACCAATTCATCAATTGGTTAAGCCCAGTCTAGTCACCAATGATATGCACAATAGACACTAAAGGTGAAAGTACTGCTATGTCATAATTAATTATACCTGAGCGTCTGCCTGGGAGCATTGGATAGCTTCCGTTAGGGTGATATGGTCTTTGATGATAAGGGGGACTTGGTGATCTTTCTAAACTATTGTTTCCCCTTCTCAATAATCTACTCAATCACAAAATAAAAAATAAAACATTACAATCTGTTAGATCCGGTGAAAGTAAAATTCACTTTCTCCGATCCATATTTCTATAATGCTTATTTCAAGTTACCGTGGTGGAAGAAACCCATTGTTTGCTCCTTGTTCAGAAGTGGATGGACTAAGTGCACTGTCGGGATACCCTGGCCGGAATCTGACGGGAGAAAGGCAAAACTCGTCACCCCTCAACTTTCTTCTAGCCCTCCCACGTCTTGAAGTCTCGTCTCGAACTAACTCAACCATGTCTTCTACAGTCTCGCTAAAACCTACGTCGTGATTATGATGCACTCCCCTTCTCGTAGGAGACGGAGACCGTGAACGCATGCGACGACTATGTCCCCGTGAGTGATGAGGATGTAGATACATTGTGTCTATACAATAAAAGAAACCAATCATTACAAGTAAAGTGCTTATGGCTCAAAGACAGAAAGAAAGCGACGCCATGCATGCCACGTACATTTTTACACGATGTACGGAAATACATGTATGCTTTTTAGTACTCTTGGCAGTTACAAGAAAACATTTAACTACTTAACATAAGTTTAACCAATCAGTTAAGAATATATATATTTCTAGATAATACAGCATAATAATATAATATATTTGTACATTTTTATTTAGAAAAATTACCTTCTGTTGCGAACTCATCCTCTCCACCCATAGCCATGTCTTGCATGGACCCACGATCAAACTCATATCTATCCCCTCTCGCTGTACTAGGATTTAACTTATCATCGAGCAGCGGACTCGTGTTTCCTTCTTTACCAGCAGGCAGTATATCGGTTAGTTCAATTACCTGTGGATATAATAAAAAACAACACGTCTGATTTCCATGTCTCTGGCAGTAGCGAACACATTTATAGCTCAATATTGTAGCGCACAAGTACTCATAATTAGCCAAACAAACAAACAATTAGCAACTTCTCGTTGATGATACTACTACTCACAATCAGCAAAGAGACATAGAGAAAGTATACTACTTTCACAATAAGTTAGCTGGCCGAATCGAAACAAAAAAATGTCATACGTACTAAACCTGTTTCAATCAAGTCGAAACTGAAACCAAAGAGCTCAACTAGCCTTTATTGAAAACCGATGCTGGATCAGACAATACAATAGGTGCAAATATTCTGCTGATCCAGAGTCATTGTTCTGACATGAGCATCTTGAGTTTCAGTTGACTTTATAGTATAAACAGGATAATGTGTACATTGATTTGTATATGGACCTGTAAGCAGCACTGGTTTGGTTAGACCATTGATTATGGTGAAAGCAGGAGAAAGCATGATACAAGTTAGCGAAACACTCAACCAAAAATACATACTACTATTACATTTTTGAAAGTATACGTTAATTTCAAGCAAGATACTCCAAAAAATAATTAAAACATACTTCAAATCAATTTACAGATTCGTATGTTAGATTTGTGATACCATGCATGGTAGGTTTATATTATAAAACAAATCTTCAGTAAACAAAACGCATTCACGGGCCAGAAATAATTAAATTAAATCGTTAAAAATGTAAAAAAATGTTCAGAAAAGAGAAAGTAAAGTGAAAGCAAATTATGTTTCGTTATTAATATTGATTTTAAAAGAGTTAGAAACTTATCAGAGATAAATAAAGGGTACATAAAAACTCGCATAGACTAAAAAGGGTGCATTAAAATGCACATTAAGTGCTTTTCGTCTATGGAAAACTCGATTTGAAATCCAGCCACATAGCCAAAATTTGCATAAATAAACAAAAAGACTGTACTACTGGCAAGTTTACAGCAAAAGGGATTTTTGCTTCTCATACCAGGCTGTATTATATCGTTACTCACTGAATGAGCGACTGTATTACATCACATCACAAGCAAAGTAAAAGTGCTTTTTCTCAAAAAGTAAAGCTACCCACTTAATATTACAATTACAAGTGCTACGGACTACAAAACTAGTTGTAATATATAAGTTTATATGAAGTCTCCACATGACATTCCGTAAATTGTTAAATAGGAGTGTTATTTTCATGCTATCTAATGTAATATAATAAATTATATATTAAAATCTACTTGAAATGATTACCAACTAGTTGTTATTTTTCCTACGGTTTACCAGCGTCCAACAAGCTAATTTGTCTCACTTCCTTTACACTACGATCACTCACACACTGCGCTGAATTCTCTATGTCTATGTGAAAGTACTCTAGTATGTTTAGCACCTAAAAATAGTATGTCAGGGGAAACCTACTACTGATAACCCCTAAAGATTATTAGACTCTGACGATATCCTCCCTCCGATTAATATATTATACCATCTATGGAGAAAGTTATGCCTACAACACACGTCAGAGTCAAAGGTATGGAGGTGAAAATGCCTTCGTACCCATTTCATGGGCACAACTAAAGAGGACTATCTATCTATCTACGTGAAAGACAATTACGGGGTAAAGACCTAATGGACCTACTACATTTTATTGTAACTTTATGTAATCTGCTCCAACTAACACCTTATCGCATCATACTATGATATGTATAAGTAAGTTAATCAAAATTGGGGTACATCCTAGCTGACCCAAATTCCTAAGTTTTTACTTACAGCTTTACAGAGTAGTGGATTGTTTCGCTCATATTTGTGCAAATAATGCAAAATCTAGATAGGTATAATATACAGAATATATAGGTATACCAAGTATAATTTACATATATATCTCAATTCACTTTTAATATTGATTACTATTTATTATATACGTACGATGCACAAATTGAGAAACCAACAGAGATATTTGTATATGTTTTTTTATCGCTATATATTTGTGTGGATCAGTTTCAAACCCCATTCTTTAGCTGCCAGCTTGGGCGTCTCCGAGTGCTTGAACGTTTGCGTTTGCTCCGTTTCTTGTTTCTGTTTGAGCCCCCACGCTCGAGCAAATCTTTCGTGGTATCATCACCACCCTCATCATCCTCCGCTGCCCCATCGTCATCCTCATGGTTGTGAGGCTTTGCCATGTCCATTATACAACGGAGGAGTCCGGAACGGTTCTAATTTCGTAATCGCTATTTACTAACTTTTCATTCTTTCACGGTACACAATGTCATGAGCAGGATGATACTTAGCTCCTACGAACTCAACACTATAGATTCTTTAGATGAGTTGTATGAGCTTGTATTGTTTTCTAAAAAAGAATATGGTTTGGGTTTCTTTGATTTTAGAGCCCCGACTAAAGTCTACCCATTATGTTTACGTCTATATGATTTAGTATGGTTAGTAGTAAGAGGAGAAAAGTAAATTTTTCTCGGGTATTTTCTCATCTATCGGTATAGCCTAAATATCTACCTGGTAAAATGTATGTTTGTAATAATTTTGTTTATAAATGAGTATTCAGAGCTGGAAAGAATGCTCTACTTGAAATATCATAATAACTGAAAGATAGCAAATGAGGGGCCCTGTTCTTGTCCATAAATATGAGTATTATTGTTATTATCAATCATTATCCTAACGTGTTTGCATACCAAAACATACTGAAAGAAAGAAAGGGATTATTATGTTTTAACAAGGATCTTACCGGAACCCCAGCAGGTGCAATCTTTCCGAATTTCGTGGACTTCCAGTTTTCACATATAAGGAGCCCTGCATATACCTTTCCTACCGTCATTCTCTTGGATCCTGCTTCAGGCGGCGGCGGCACAACTAGATCTAACATTTTCTTCGCCTGCAACGGCCAAATGTGTTTAATGGTTTCTCTAAGCTCCCGGTCCGCAGCATCCATCTCCTCCGCGGGTCGCATCTTTATGCTGAGATTCTCGCGTATCAGTGCAAACAAGGTTGTCGTAAAATTCACTTGTCCATTGTCATCTAGCGGCATGTTCATTCGTATCAGCTTTCTAGGATAGGTTAAATAATGAAAAACGATCATGTGCATTAGTTAAGGTTGTTTTCGAAATGAATCAATTTTTCGATATTGTTGTGTACAATTCATGAATTCATTTACTTGTAGGCTAGTCGATACGGACATTTATTTCCAAAGCCTAACGGTGGATCCATGTTTCTCAGCATATCATACATCTCCGTGAAGTGTATGTATCCCCTAAGGACAAAATCAGACAAGAATTTATGAGTTAAAAAAGCTCTTGAAATCGTTCTGTGAAATCGAAGACTCAGGTTGTTGAAACTTACGTAGCACTAGGATCATATTCTGCCCATATCCTAATGAATTCATCCAAGTGATGGGCACCCAGAATGGACGAATCTCTGGTGAGATAGTCAAAGTTATCCATGATGACGGCAACGAAGAGATTCAGCATCTATTATTGATGAAAGAAAATCGCCATTTTAACCGTATGCATTGCTGGAGAAAGTACCCTTCACCTGTACTTTCATATACTTATATAACCACCCCAGTAAATTTGAAATTACCAGAAATGAGCAGAAGAAAATAAAGGACACAAAGTACGCATAGGCAAGATTGGAACCACATGAATCTTCATCTTTCTTGGAGGCAGGGTCGCAGGGTCGATCCTTGATGCAGGAAAGCATGATTGAAGGCCAAGATTCACCCGTAGCACAGCTAAATTTTTGTAGACACAATCATATTAGCATATCCCCTAAATATGCTCGTGCAACATCATCATTACCAGAAAAATTATAATATATACATCCTAAGTCCAAATGTGTATATTACATTTTTTTTCAAAGCAAAGGCAAAATGTTACATATCATGTGGCATCAAATATGTAACAAATTATGTACAATTTTATAAGCTTTTATTTGGAGTACGAAAGCCATGCCAAAGCCGCATGCAAACTTGTTTGAATCATATTACAAGAATAAATAAGAAACAAAACTTCATAATCATAGGAATCATCTTTTTTTTGCCTTGATGAATGAGATTTCTCGCTTTTTGATAGAAAATTATGATGAGCTGAGGAAAGAATAAGGCTTACACAGGTTCGCATATTTGGAGTTGGCAGTCAGTCAAATAAATAATTTGTAACCGAATGTTTCAATATTAAGTTTTAAATATAGCAATGCTAATATGTCTTTGATCATCGTAAAAAAATAAGGGACGGTCTTGTCACAAGCTTTGCTGGAAAAATTGTAACGTATAATGAATGATATTAAAAACTGATGGTAGTGTTATAAATCTAAGGGACTTTGGCTGAAAAGAAAATGAGCCTTGCATAAATCAGGAAAAAATTGTTATATATCAGATCTGCATAAACTTAAGTAATTGAAACTTTTGATTTGGGGATATAGTAATTTGTGTAATCCAGGCATAAATTATTATGACATAAGAT
>JAQGAI010002630.1:0-11987 GCA_034696905.1 Lepidocyrtus violaceus
TTTTATTGAGTACTTAACTGTTCAGTATGGAACCAGTACATAGGACGAGATAATGCATTCGGTACACATCTTTTTATGATGAATACCATGCATTTGGCGTATTGTATAGATACTTGAACTTGCTATTTTTCATCCATTCATATACTTAGCAGCATAAAAAATTAATTTTGTTATCAGCTTTTTCAGAGCAAAATTAGTAATTTGCATAATATTATTTGCTTGTACCGTGATTTCTCCGCTAACCTTCTTCACAACAGTTTATATTCCTGCAGATTTTTTTTATTTTACACTTACATATATCTACATAAATTGCTAGCTGGGAAAGTTTGTGCCGATAGATGATCAACTTCAAATTGTTTTCGTGTTAAATGGTTGGAATAAAACACGATATTATTATGTAGGTATGCCCTTATCAAGTCCTGTGAGGTTTAATATAAATACGCGAATAGTGAAGTTTAGTTTTTAAATCTGCAAAATATCCAATTTTAAATTGCTGTCAAATTTCATAAAAAAGCACGCATATTTCCATTCTAATCATTCCCCATTTACAAAAAAAAACAGAACAGTAAAAACAGTAAATCTATCTAAAATACTCTGGCGAGTTTCAATATACCCACATGACTTTAGGAAGTTGTAAACATATCAGATTTGTTAATATTTGTCTTCTGCTTTATATAGACACATTCATCAAGTTATTCTTCCGCCCTATTTACTATGACCATTTTTAAACCCCAGCAGCTCCCATTCAATATTGATTCCGGAATAATTAGACGAAAGATACCGTTTTATTACGCAAATGCGCTTCCTTTCTGAGAATTTTATAGCTTTGATTAGAAAAACTAGGACACATCTATTTCGTATTCAATTCATGCATAATCCCATCTCGGTCGGTCGCTACCTTCTTTGATTTGAAATAAATATTTTTGTCTGTACAGATTATAGCAGATATTTAAGATCCTTGGATTATAGTGATTTCAATCCATTTTTAATCACAGTTTAAAGGTCATTTCCACTTCCGGAACAACTAAACCACCTACATTCCTTCGCACACGTGCCTACAGACAAATCATTTTCAAACGTTTATAATTACAAATATAAAATAAAAAAGCGAACTGCCCATTATTAAGCACACAGTATTAACTTGTAATCTTAATTGTAATTAATACAAAGGTATTCCGTTACTCGTAAAGTGAAATATTAAAATATCGACAAAAAATACGAGCTCCGTTACGCTGTCAGCTACAAGCCATCATTTAGCCACTGATGCATGGTGAACCAACTACATGCAAAAATTTGCTCCCTCCTTCCGTTTTACAAGAACAACACCAAATAAGACCCTCAACCCTCCAAATTTTGTATAAGAAGTGCACAAAAAATGCATACAGTACAAACCACGATTTTGTATCACTTTTAAAAGTAAGTTAAGTTTAAAAAATTGATTGATGAATTATGAACTGCATTAAATGCTTCCTGTGCAGGATTATAAGCTTGCATAAATTGCAAATAAGTAACGTTGTGTCAGTCTACATTTGTACATGGCAAGCTGTACAAAACGTAGTACAGCTAACGAGAAACATTCAGTTTTGTTAAATAATGTTGATTGCTATGCTATATGATATTTTAAATACCTACTTATTTATATTGCTGTGCTCAAATGGTCGTGACCCGCTGCAGATAACAAGTTAGCCAAGTCCCTTGTATAATGATAACAATGAGTAAAGTAACAAGCTTAGTAATCATCGTGTAAGCCAAACTTACCCTTTCAGTACCACGTGAGCATGCATTTTTTTATGCATTTAGTTATGCCACCACCTCCAACCAGCCACTGGTTAACTGCCAACCAAAGTCGTAAATAAAATTGTGCGTAAGGATAATTTTCCGTTTTTACCCCCTCCACCCGTCCACTTCCTTTCCGTCCTTTTAACAATAGAAAAAAAATCATGTGAAGTGCGAACGGAGAGCAGTTTTTTGCTTGCTACCTGCAAAAAATGAATGAATTCATCTGGAAATCAATTAATTTCTGTCTTGACTTGACTGAGAGAGACGGAGGAGAAAAAAACGATAAAAAAGGATTTTTTTTCTTTGAAACAAAAAAACTGATTACTTCATAGATTACTGGCATGTGGCATGATAGTACATATACGTAATCAAATTACACAGCTTAATTACAGCTGCGAATTATTCTAATTCACTCTAGTTGAGTTTGTAACTGATCACAAATTAAATTACAGACTTGTATTTTATGTGTTTGTTTTGTGTGTTGTAGTATAACACATTTTAACTAGCCAAGCGAATAAACGATATGCAGAAATGCACTTAAGTAGTGGCTTATCAAGTTTTTGCCAAATATGAGATTGTTACTGGGTTATATATAGCAAGTGTCCATATTTTTGCTGATCATACATAACTTAAACCAAAATAGCTTATCATTACTGCTTTATTTATTATTACTATGATTAGCTAAATGTATGAGCTATTAGTATATTTCCCCCTCCCCGTTCACACCTTCCTAGTCCTCCCCAAGTCCCAGCCAATGACGTGTCTGATATATATATATGTAAGGCTTATCTTAAACAGGAAATCTGAACGTGGAAGTGCAAATTGGAGTTTTTGGAAGTTGCCAATAAAACAGGAGGTAGCAAAGGGGACGGGCTATATAAAATACCTAACGAAACTGTTTAAAAAAGGAGTGGTTACGCCCTATTGAATAATATGTACCAAAATGATACATTGAAAAAAAAGCTGCAATGAGATATCATATTACGATAAGCTTCAGGTTTTTTTGGCAGATTTTGTTTTTTTGCAATGCATTTTGTCTCCCATCCAAAGTCGCTGACTCTTGCCTGATCCTGGCTTGAGCTCAACTAACTTACAATTATTGAAGTCCTTTTTTATACATCCTTATGCTTCAGGTGGCTAATGACTGATACCCCAATTAACATGCACCATATTCTACGATAATCATTATAATTGTTGTGTGAATGTACGTTTATTATACATACTTTAATGTCTATTTAATCCATATAGCGGGTCAAAGGGTATTTAACATTTTTTGATAAATAATGATCGTAATAAACCAAGCAAGCATGTAATGTGTGGAGGGTGCAGGAGGAGGTTCAGGTAGTGGTAACGGCAACGGTGTGGTATTGTTGGACGAGTGGGTGACTCTCAACGAGCATTTCTCTCTAAGTATGTCCACTGTACAATTTAACGAGTGCGTATTTTGTTCCGTTAAAATTAAAAGTGATAAGGATAAAAACAACTTTTACATTAAAGTACGCACCTTTTTCATATGAAAATAAATATGGCGATATTGTTATTTAATACTGGCTGCCATAATATTTATTTCACTTTTGTATTCTCTCTGGCTTTCGGCTTCTGATACACTTTTAATTTTTAAACGGTTAGGGTGGATGGATACGCTTGATGGAGTTTTTTGGGCCTTTGGTATAAAAGTTGCGTCACCCCAGGATCAAGTCATCAGTCAACTTGTGATCTCCATTGAGTTGAGAGTTTGAGAAACAGAAATAGTTTGAGTGGAATTGTTTTGTTTAAAAATAAGTTCAAGTTTTCAGTTCGGAGGAAACATGGCTAAGTTCGCTGTTGCAGTGGTGAGATTGATATTCAAAGAAAAACAAATTATTACCTAAACCCACCATTACAAATGGGCTGAAACAAAGTGCACCAAGTTGTAAAATCCAAAATTTCTAAGTTGTTTGTTATGATTGTTCCCTAGATCCTTGCTACGATTGCCGTTGCGGCTCAAGCTGGACATCATGGTCATGAGCATGGACACCATGAACATGGACATGGACACAGCCACGTTGCTCATCATCCCCACCAAGAGCACGGATGGGGTCACCACGGACATCAGGAGCATGGATGGGGATGGTCTTATCCCAAATACAAGTTCAGGTAAATCCTCATTTCCTCTACCTAGCATCTCCTCCACAATAATTTACATTTTCTTGAGAGACTCCAAAATGCAATTCCCATTTTTCCTACCTCCTCTGCAGCTACGGAGTAGTTGACTCCCACACCTGGGACAAGAAGCACCAAAGCGAATGGAGGGACGGAGACAAGGTCGGAGGGTGGTACGCCCTTGTTGAGCCCGATGGCAGTGTAAGAACCGTCCATTACACCGCTGACAAGGGAGGATTCAAGGCCCAAGTCCACCGTTCCCCCAACAAGCATCCCGTCGGATGGGGATGGGGAAAGCATCAAAAAATCTACCCAATCCTACCGTTCTTGGACTACCCACCTGAAGAAGGATACGGATACCCCTACGGATGAATAACGTTGTGAATCTAGTCTCAAAAATATATTGCTCTTCATTGGATCCATCCATGTATGTATATCCTCCTGAGATAATTTTCATTTCCCTTTTAACCTTCCTCCTCGTGCAAGCGAACCCACCTCAACAAAAACTTCCTTCCTATTTTTTCCCCTATTTATATTTAACAAATCAATCCTTCTACCCTTCAATCGCCATGTTTTTTATGTGCCTTAAAAACAACCTATTAGTTTTCCTATGTAGTTTTTTTTGTAGAAATTTATGCTTCTTCAATTCTCTCCCTTTCTGTTCCTTTCCACTTCCTGTCCATTTCCTTTCTTCAGTTCTAGTCAGTCTCCCTATTTTTTTCCTATAATTTTTAACTAGTTTTTACTTAAATCCTCGATATCGATACCTCAAACCTACCTCCTGTACCTCAGAAAAAATCTTCAACTTTGCCTGATAGAAGTTTCCCTGTCAGGTGCTTTCTAGTCATCTTCATATAGCTTTGTAGGTAGTTGTAGTAGTAGTAGCAAGCTTTTTCATTTCAGTTGCTCTCTGCTCCCTAGTCTTAAACCTCTCTATCCTCCGTATTTTTTTTTGTTTCTAGTCTGTTTTTACTTGTTTCTCTGTTACTATAATTATTTCAATGTCTCTGGCCAGACAACTAATTATTCTACCGCCTCTGTTTACTACCTAACTTAAATCTATTTTATTCTAGTGAAAGCTCTATAACATCGCTGGTTGATGGGAGCCTATTGCTATATAGTTTTACCTTTTATATTATTCTCCTGTTCAAAAACAAAAAATCTTCCTTCGCAATCAATCGCAATAATTATTGAGATTATTAATCCTTACTATCGCATAACTTAAAATAATATGTGTTTGAGTAACATCCTTTGAAAGGATTTGACTCGAATGTGTATGACAAAAAAGTAAAAACAATAAATGAATAATACTTTTGCAAAGAACATTTTGTGCTGTCTCACTTTACCCCAGTTTTTTAATTATTGCATTCAATACAAAAAAAAATCAAATCATTTGATAACTTCATACAACGCTTTCCGTTATTCATTAACCGATATACATCTTTCATAAAAATCCTAAATCACTCTCGGATTTCATACCTTTGCCATCGGAAGAGGAATTTCCTGTAAGTTCCATTATTGCTACATGTTTGCTGGAAATTCCACTTGGTACACCTACAATTGCCATTTGCATAATATCACTTGAATCCAAAATGAATTATAATTTTCCCTTAATTTTTTAAAGAATTTTGTGGAAAAGGCGCATGTAACAGGTAACGCTTCTCCTTGCATAATAATAAGTTGTGGAAATACTTTCCATGACAGATGAACCTGCTACTCCATACATTGCATGAAACAAAGAAGACCATCGAAGGAAGTTACGAAAGGAAGCTCCACCCGATAATTTTAATATCTCACCCAATTTCAATTTTACCTTCTGCAATCTAAACCATACAGTTGTGTAATGAAGTGCAGACATAACAATGGTAATTTATGGCTACCTCTACCTCACACTTAGTCCAACCCAACTTCCAGTCATAAAAAATCCGGAAACACGAGGACGGATCATGAACATCCAACCAACAAAATCAAAATTCGTGCATCTTTATATTCATCCTTTACATGGATCCAGGTGCATAAATTGGAATGCAAAACTGCAATTATTTGCATTGTATTTTTTTAAGCAATTATTACGAAAATAAATATAATCTATCAAGTATGTAGATTAATATAGTTCCTTCCGCTTTAATCTTTAATAACGATACATAGGCAGTGCAGCAACAACATCCTTGCCATTTAATTATGATTTTTTTTTAGAAAATAATTATCGCTTCATCTTTGGTTTAATGAATCAAGTAACAAGCACATCCTCTTCATCGAGGTTCTCCGCTAAACTATAAACTGCTGTTAAGAAAAATTAAGATACCAGACCAGACCAAACCTTTATGCTGTTCCTTTTCCAGATGAATGAGTTTTAGCTTGAACTTAACTTAAACAAGCAAGTGCAGTGTCGATGTTGATGATGTCGGCGACTTCAAAGAACGGTTTCCTTCCTTTTTTCCTTCCCAGTCGATGATTATATGATGGCAAGGATGATACTTCCAATTGAAAAATAAAACGTATCTTTTTATCTTGTAGATTAAATTTAGATTATTTTTTTACTACTACTGACCTACACGCTAGGAGCTGGGGCTATTAAATATAATTATATTAAGCTACCCTCATTATTCATTATCCTCTTTAATAGTTTTTAGAGAGTTTAGGCATGCCTCAACTGATGTTCAAGTGGTGATGTAAAGTACTCACGATTTACGATTACGATACGATGAGATGAGCTTCTGGTTCACCAACCGGAAACTTGTAACGCAAACTCAGTCAGATAGGAAATTGGTGCTCATCAATAACATGAGTTCAGTCAATGCTATCGGTCCTATGTTTAGACAAAAAGAGTGAAAATTGGAATAAGCCCACTAATCGTAAGCCATGTAATAAGCTAGATAAGAGAACATGCGGACTGATGATGACGTTGACGTTACGTATCCATAATTTTATGTTTGAATAAAAAAAAACAGTTATAATTATTTTCCAATTGTTGTTATTCATAAAATCTTTTTTGATTTTATTGTTATTTTACGGGATTGCAATTATTTTTAAATACTCACATGTTTTCGTACATTGGGAAATTGATTTTGGCGAGACAAATTGATCACTTGGAAATTATAGGCACAAAAGTATTTGGTGTGTCAAAAACTACTTTTATTTGATTTGATTGGATTGAAGATTGACGCTGATGGTCATTGTCTGTTTTAAGACTAATCGTTTTTCATTCTTGTGCCAGATTTAGAAAAAAAGAAAAACAAAGAGATGGCAATTAAAATTTAGTACCTACTATTTTATTTTCTAAAATCCCTAAACGATTGAAAAACAAAGACCCAGAGATAAAAACAACGCAATCGATAAGAGCCTAGACGTATATTGAAATCGATTGCATAAGGCTCGTGGGATTTTTCCCTTGTTATCCGATACAGTGTCATTGTGCGATCAACAAAATGTAAGGAAATGGAAGCAATTCAAATTAAAAAAATAATTATCATAATCGCTGCTAGCTAATTGTTCTTATTTAACCAAACCAATAACGTAAGAAGAGGTCACGTAGGAGGAGGAGGATGTAGGTAAATATGTTCTTCGTACTTGCAGGTTCAAGGCGGACGGAGGTAAGACGGCAATCATTCTATGCCGCAGCTTATTTGTGGCGAAAATGATGAGAAATGCCTCTTACTCATATGACATGATATGATCAATAGCAGTTGAACTTATTTCAAAGATGCCTCAATAGAAATCATCGATCACCCGTAAATTTAAATTAACTAATGAACGAAAAAAACAGATTTCATAACAATGCATACATTGTCCAAATCCGTGAAGAATTTCATTATTACATAACATGCAATATAATAAGCGATGTGCTACTGTGCATCCATCCTCCACCCAAAACCCCAAAATTATAAATTTGGTCTTTTCATACAGTACGCATAAAGCCTCAGATAATTGTCCTTTTATTTGTTCAGCATCGTTTTTATATAGGCTCATACAATGGGAATCATCATACAGGAAATATTTTTTTCATAATATTGTAGCAAGCAAACCACGCAGCCCCTTTCTGGCTATCTGCACTGGTTTATTTGTGAAAATTTCAAAACACTGCTTGTAGATAAATACTTTAATTTTAATTCATATTTCGGAACTGATATCATGTGTATCAAATTCCAATGTCATTTGCTGCAATAGCTAAACAAATTATATAACTCATTCACTTGCACTGTCAACCACGCTTGCTTACTTTGAAACTGAAGTCTGTCCATTTTAAAATCGCTTCAAAATCTCAGACGTACTTGCTTACCCAGTTTATTTTTCAACCTTAAATTTTTATAAACACCCCCAACAGAATTTTATGATTAATATATTTATGTGCTTAATAACATGTATTTCTGCTCGTTATGCAATTCATTTATTTATGCAGTCTATCTGTAAATAATATACATCGAAAAATGTAATTCATAAAATTAAAAAATAATGTTAAATCAAACCATGTCATTTTTGTGCCTGTGACACGGGAGAAGGTTATCATAAGGTTATCATAGTTAGACCCTGTATGGTTTACGCAGGGCACCAGCAAAGGACATGTGAGGAACGACTTTGACTGACTGGTCTATGCATTACATTTAAAACTGACTTGGTTTGAGTTTGACTTGAACTCTCCTTAAGTCTGCTCAAAACTGCCATCATAAAATGGCAGTATGATTATATGACTGTAATTGTAATACTTTTAATCTATGTTAATTACAAATTACCTCATGGTTGACGGCCCTTGAGTAAGTACCTAAATATTATGGCACGCAGTCAAATTCAAATAAACCAAAACTTAAAAATAACAACTTTCTGTAAAGTTTAAAAATAACAACTTCAACTTTTGATTTGGGATCGAATGCCCACCTGAAAATAGCAACTCATTCAGACGCAACGCATTATTTTTGGCATAATTTTTCTGGTCAAGAAATGATTAAAAAAAAAGAATCTGGTCAAAGACAAGGACTTGGCATGTTCCTCTTTACGATTGAGACCAGTCAACAAAAATTCAAACAAATTTTTCTTTCTTCATCAACTTTAAATTAAAAGTTTTCTAAACAGCCGCAGCCCCTTAAACAGTCAACTTCAACTGCGCATAACAAACGATATAGTATTTTTTGTTCCTTTGTTCCTTTCAACAGCTTCCACCAAATCATCAATATTATGCGTACTTACAACAACACAGCACAACATCCCATGAAAAAGCTTCAACAATCATAATCCTCAATCTTAATTCCCTATCATATTTATAATTATCAATGCATAGCATACCCACTGCCGACATATTGTAAACATTATCTGCAAAAAAGAAGAGATTAATTTTTAAGAGCTTCCTCTGAACCATCTTGTTTGCTTTGCTCGTACGTGCAGTAGGCAATTTAACGTTGGCATATGATTTTAATAAGCAACAATTATAAATTACAAAGAGCATCATCGCTGTATTAACGGTTTTACAATTGAAGAGTACACTCGGCTTATGTACTTGGAGTGAACCTTTGCTTTGCTAAACTCATACATACTTTTTTTATCTCAAGGATCCTTCCTTTCCTTAATGCGAAGAAGAAGAAGGGTCTACTTTTTTATATTGAAGTGACTCATTTTTTTTATAAATTATTTAAATTGTGGCAATAAATAATTCTTTTGCGAGCTTGCGTGATATGATATGATATGGTACGTACAAGCCACATACCGATACCTACCCCAACCATAGTCCTCTAATTTTGTTTTGGGGTTGGTTATTGTTTCTGGCTATCTTCTCCTAAATAATACACATTGACAAAAGGATAAACAAAGGGATACAAAAAATATGGTTTCGTCATCATGTAATCCAAATGATTCATATTCACAATAATATGCATATTTGTTTCTTTCATTATGTTATGTTATGAGCATAGTTGAACTTAACGTGCCTATTTCTATGTTACGAATTTTTTTCGCGTTTCAGTACACCTCCTAAACAACTTCATCCTGTCATGTCCTTTGACCTCACTCCCTCTTCTCCTCATATCAGATTACATATTGAGTCGTCCGCTTGTTAGTTTAAGTAGCTTGTAAAAGCTATTTGTTCTCTGCAGTATTTGTACTTTATTACGCTGTTTGGGAGTTGTAGGATGATGGGTGGGTAAGATTTTTTTAGCTTTTTTCATTGTCTGTCAATTTGTAGTACAAAAAGTTCTTTTTGTCAAGAGGCTTATATTTACCTGAGTTCCCTCCAAGCTATAAGTCAGTCAGTTCCTTCCTACTTCCATGAGAAGACGTCTAGTGAAGAAGGAGAGGGCAAAGAAGAAATATATAGCTACGAATTTTCTAATAGTGAAGTTCGATAACCAATCAATCAATAATCAATATCGATAAGTTACCGGTACAATGGAGAAGCTCTCAATTGTAGGTTCAAAATTTATTCATTTTCCCAAAAAATATCATAATCCAAAATTAAAGTGGCTGTTCAATATTTCTGAGCAAATAAATGGTTCTGATGTGATAAGCTAATCTGGTAAATATTTTCAAATCAATCAATTTTTCAGTTGATTTTCCTCGCGACGGTGACCGGCGTGATCGCCTGTAACAAGGGATATCCCGGCGGATATGGCTGGGGCTGGGGTGAGCCACTTTACCTCCCCAAACCCACCTTAATTCCCAAGTTGAAAGCTGCCTTCCTTGACGGAAAGCTTTCCGTCGATGTCCACAAAATCATCGCTCCCAGTCTTAAGCCCTTGCCATACAAGAAGGGAGTCGGCTGGCTTGTCAAAGGATGGGGTTACCCCCATCATATTGTAAGTGCCTAGTATAGTTTCAAGTGCTCGTTTCCCCCGTTTTCATTTTTATAATCGAGCATGTTTTTTCTTCTTAATTTGATTACAGGGTCATTATGGTCATTACGGCTATCCCCATCTTGGCTACGGAGTCGGTAAGAAGGGCTACCTCGGAATTGGACTAGGCAAGGGATTCGGATATGGAAAGAAATTCGGCTACGGTAAAGGATTCGGGTATGGAAAGGGAATCGGTCTGGGAATTGGTTATGGGAAGGAAGAAATTTTGGGACCAATCGGCCATCATCACGGACATGGAGGACATTTTGGTCATCATGGGGGAGATATCGGCCATCATGGCGGACATATTGGGTATCCAGGGCCTATCGGCCATCATGGCCATTTTGAACATGGAGGACATATCGGACATGGACACGGTGGGCACGGACATATCGGACATGGACACGGGCCAATCGCTCCCCCATTTCCACATCACCACGGACACATTGGTGGACATTCGGAGCAGCACCACACAGTATCAGAACATGCCGTTACTGTAGTAGACAAAGGACTGCCAGGAGCCCATCATGGTCTTGGACATCCAAATGAAATTGAGAAATAAAGTGACTTGATTTAGTGTAGAAGCAGTGCATGCAAAACTGATGAATTCAAAACTTTTTAAAATTAACTGAACAAAAATCTCAAATGACTAGTGACAATGTAAAGTTAGTGTATTTATATGAATCCTCATGACATGGAAGTAACTTGTGTGCGATCGTACCTGTGTGATTTGTGGTGACAGTGACTAGTGACCAGTGACATAACTATCTACGCATATTGTTAACGTTGACCGTTTAAACTGTATATTACGCCTACTTTACAGATTAGCTACATGTACAGAACTATTTATTCCAATTTACTCCGGGTCCTCTTAACTATATAGTTAATAACTTACTAGAACTATATTATTGTTGTCCTCAATGTTTATTGATAGTTAGCTTTAAAATATTTAAACCCCAGTGATAAGTAAAAACAAGTCATTTACTTGGAACTGGGAACCTGTCTCCAAAATAAATTATAAAAACGATTTTATCTTTAAGTGCTCGCGTGTGTGGAGATCTTGCTCAATGTATTTTTTTGTAAGATGATGTATGATTTTGCTCATGAAAGGCAGGTACAATATATTGCGGTTCTCGAAAGAAGTATGAAACTACTATATTGTAATGCCAGCTTGTACTTCTACATGATCCAGAAAAATAAATGTACAATTCAACGTGAAATCGGTCTTTTTATTCTGAAATTGACAGTTTG
>JAQGAI010002631.1:0-11986 GCA_034696905.1 Lepidocyrtus violaceus
TTTTTTGTAATGGCATTATTTGGAAATGGAGGTTCCAACTGTGAAACCAAATTGCACAGACACTCCATCGTACATACATGCCTGATGATGTTCCATATGACGTTGTGAAATAAACGAGATCCACATCACATTCAACAGCCAACAACAACCCACCCAACCCGTTTTAAAACATTTTCAATGGGAGATCAAAAGTTGATGAGCGCAATACGTTCCGCGACCCAATGCATTTGTTTTTATTGGAGATGGTTTATAAAAAAGAGACAGGAAATCGACAGACTGCGAAGTGAAAGTATGTGAGGAAAGCAGGACGGCCTTGTCCTCTGCTCCTACCCCACTCCCTTTACAGCGTTGTCTCAGTCAGTAGTATCTTCAAAACCGGGTGAGTAGTCTCAAGAAGAATATGGGATGATGGGAGAAGCCGTGCAGTGCAGGGCAGAGAGAGGGGAAGTGATGAGGAAATGACGTCTATTCCTGGCTACAATTCCAACAAGGTTTGTGCTCGATCTACAAATTGCATTCTTAAACATGACTGACTATATCTGAATACGTTTGGCTTTGTTGTTCGTTACGACACCACCACCATCTTAGGAAGGAAAAGCTCATTTAGGCAAATACACAAATATGCAAAACTCCAAGGACGGAAGTAGTTCAGGTTTCAATCCAAAAATAAAACTAAAAATAAGACAGAAGAAGAATGAAAGAAAGAACGGAACAGCGACAAGGGAGAAACTAGTCGAGCTGTCGCTCCCGTTTTCTTTTCCTCCTTCACACAAAAAAAATAAAAATAAAACACAACAACACTTTAACAGAATAAGGGCATGTCTATGAGGACGACGAGCCGATGCTTGTCAATCTTGTGCTTTCTCCTGAAAATATCTTTTACAACGAAGGACTGCTGTTTGCTCAAGCACCGCTTGGAAACAAATGGAAATTTCATTCTGTCATCATCGGCGAAAAAACCGCGATCAGCTACTACTGGAACAACAACCAACCTTTAGTTTTCACAACATGCTCAACTGCACTTCAAACACCAAACTCCAGAGGGGTTCTTCCTCAAGAAGATGCTCCCCCGTTTCCTTTCTTTAAAGATGTATATGTCCCAGTTTCCATGGATGTTTCCATTTTCCTTCTCCATCCAAAATCCAAATGCCTTTGCTTATTTTTGGAATATAAAGACAAAACTAAACTTGACGATCCAGGGAAATTTCTCCCAGTCACCAGAACCCAGAACTTCAACTCTTGCATAAAAAAAACTCATGACTATGTACTCCGTATAAAAGAGGTGGCTGACTGGTTCCCCTCTCTAAAATAATTCAACTCCTTCTCAATAATCAGGAACGGTTTTCCTTTCACTTACGTAAGACCGTCTACATCAGTTTCACATTAGGTAAAGACGATGACTCCTCCATAAATAAAACAAAAAAAAATAATAATACGTAATAAACAGCTTACTATGTATAGTGGTAATAGAATGTAAGCAAAATTCTGCATAAGCACAACATAAATTGTGTCATTCATAAGTGGAGGCAAACCAGAGGCATCTACAAAAATGTGCCCGGTATGTTTCAGGTGGGGAAAGTATATTTTATTTGTGGACTTGTGCAGACGACATAAGATTTTTCCCCGTTACTTCCATCCCATTCAACATTATCCAATTATGGAAATGGTCGTTGGAAATACTCTGGAAAAAGCAGTGCTCATGTTATTAGGCATGCCATTCATCCATGTTACTTCCATATTATATAGCCTACCTGTGGAAAGTAAATAGGAAAGCAAAAGTCTGTGTCAATCAGAGAGAGGAAAAGGGGGAGAGAGTATCCACTTTCCTTTCTCAAAACTCAACTCAACAGTCACTCCATCCAAGGAACTATGTGAAAATTAGACAATCACAGAGGTTTCCCTTACCTTCAATGGAACTGTGACATTCCACCTCTCGTATTGTTTATTTACAGGTTTAGGTATGTTCCACGTTGATTTCCAAGTGATTGAAGGGAATGAGTGCATATTTATTGGAAGCACATGTGATGATGTGTAAAAAAACTGGGACTCCTCCATATTTTCTCCAGAGGTATGGGGTCAACTTCCTCCAGGAAAGTAAGAAAAGTGACAAAAGATTCCGTCAATGAATGGAGAGTCGACATACATCTAGCTACCTTTATACCAATCTCTTCTTGTATATGTCAATGGGAAAGTAAATGAAACAAGAGTCAACAAAGGGGAGGCAGACCAGAGCCAATGAGTGGAAAGTAAAGAAAATGGTCAGAAGGAAAAGTCATTTTCTCCGTTGGAATTGATTGCTGTCCATGCCTATACAAGGCCGTTTACTTTTGATCAAAACATATTTCCCGGTATTATATCATCATGAATGTCAGCCATCCTTTTGCTGATGTTTTTTAGCCTCAAGAAGTCAGCTATAAGTATTATTGGGTCAGTTTATGTACCTAATTCCATTGTGTAATATGGATATAGGTATGCTATTGCTTAATTCCTATAGATTTGTAGCTATTTTATTTTATCGTATTGTTTAGCACGACAATTATCCTCTTCCACTCACCACTACAACTAGTTCTACTTAACTCAGATGTGGAAGGGATAAGAGGGGTTTGCAAAAAACAAAACTATCCACTTCTTCTTGGCCTGCCAGAGTGGAACTAGAAGTTTGATGGAGAAAGGCAAAATGAATGAGGGCGAAGGAAAATCCTAAGCCTGTCTGACTTCTCTTCTCATATACGTACATGCCTAAAAATAAGCACATCAATTCATATAGCATACCATTTTTGGTTGATTGAAAGCGACCAATATACGTTGGTAGAAATGTCGCCACCCATTCGAGTATCATTGCCAAGCCGGACATCGTGCATGCACTGATAAAATCTATAAGAAGATGATGTGTTGGTTCTCACCTCGCGTGTTCCACTTTTTCACATTGGCAGAATAAGTTACAGCCACATACCTATATACTATGCGTTATTTAATTATCTGCGTATCAGACGTTTTACAGAGCGTGAGCTTAAATTTGATTTCAATCGTGTACATACTTGCTCATTGTTGCTGATGCGGTTTTTATGCATGCATCCACTTTTGTACATAACCAGCTTCCTTTTTTCCTCCAAAATATTAGAGTTACAAAGTGCATTTCACTACTCCGCTTTATGTAACTACATTACATAAAAGTATTTTTTTATATGAGTACTAAACTCATCTTTCTTTTTTCTATTGATATTGAACACTGCATACTAGGTTTATTTTACGTATTTTTTTGTCTCAAACAAAAGGATATACCTCTGGGAGGATACCGAGGGAGGTTGCCTGATTGCTGTTTTGAGTAAAATTCTGGAAAGATATCCCGTAGCGAATTGTGGTGGTGGTGGTGCACTACACTCCACGCAGTAAAAAGTAATGACTCCGTCAGTCCCTTTGATAGCTGTCAAAATACACACAAAAAAAATACTTGCAAAAGATAGCGAAAAAAAGGTTCCTCCGGAGTCAACTACCTATAACTAGATATGTATACATAGTTATTTAAATACAGTGTTCAGTCAGTTGATGGTTGACTCCACTCCACAGATCCATAAAATGAGAAGACAATCCCGTCCGTATAAAAATCCGGCTTGATGGGAAGGAAAGGGACGAAAATGTATCAAAGTAATTCTCTACAGCAATATAGTATTACTGGAATGGAATGAATGGCCACGGACAGTTCAAGGGTCCGGAGGAGTAATCCCTCCAAGAAAATGTTCCCATAATCATTACGGTTGTCCTTCCCTGACAAGATGAGCTTACAATATGTAAGCAATAAGTAGGTTTTTTACAGTTGTGCTCCCCGGTTACCATTTTCCCCCTTCCCCCAATGGATTCCGCCGACCGACCCTTCTGTCATATATTTCTCTATTGCTATATAAGCCAACTTGACTTATTGTCCCTCGCCGGATGCTATTATTACTCCTATAAAAACAAGGCACGTTCCCTATTATCCTCCACCAAAGTGCAATGGAGTGGAGGAGCCTCAGCCATGGAGATGAAGAGAAGTGGAGCAGGTGCAGATAGACTCGCGGAAAAAAAATCCGGAGGAGCCAGAGAGTAGCCGTATAAAAGCTAACATGGTTATTTTCATATCATTAACATCTTTATGATACCCTTCCTAAAACTATTGGATTTCATTCTGACATTCTCGAGAAAATCTTCTCAAGTTCACTCTTGATGGGGCTAAAACCTTCCTCGCCAACAGCGTAGCAGTCAACTATGTATAATAGAATAAAAATGTCGTAAGTAGGAGCATTGTTATGTCTGTCCGCATGCAATTTGAAGATTGCCTTGGAAAATGAGACGCACGTTTCACAGATAATCAAATGATGATGATGATGATGAGTGGGTACGTACTCGGGGTTCTGCCGCCGCGTACCTTGATGTGGTCGCGGCCTCTCTTCCACCACCCAAGCAAACAGCTAGGTCGACTTTCACTCCCCGGGAAAAAAAACTCACACTGGAGTTTACCTTTTTTTTACAATGGGGAAAGTTATGAAGCTTTTGTTACAAGGAGGAGGGGAAGGAAGCTAACTTTTGAATATGACTGCATACATTAAGGAAATCCAAGCCATGTAACAATAACAGCATAAGCTACTCATAAAAGGGTAGCTAAAAGTAGGATCATAATCCTCCATACATAGTATACTATATCCCATTAGAATAAAGGGAAAATCCCCTCAAGGCAAATGAAGTGAATTGCTTTACACAACTTGTGATCCTCTCATTTCCCTTTCCCACAAATGGTTTTGAGTGTCGGGACTGGAAGGCTGTATGTTATAAATGAATGTATGAAAATAATGGAGTAATTGTCCTGTGCCCCTTCTTCCTTTCTAAAAATAATAATAATACAAAGTGAGGAAGGGGGAGACCTTCCGTAAATCCATTTAGCTTTGGTTTGGTTCTACTACATGCATGGTTGAAGGAGCTTGACAATGGCTAAAACCAACTACTAAACTGGATTGAGCAATTTTATTGTAACCCGAGATTTTAAAGTTTGTTGTTGGACCAGGTTATTTTACACATGTGATATGGGACTATGCTCATGGAAGTGATGTTGTTGTTGCTGTGTTGATTGATCAACTTGCATCTCCTCCTTGTTTTCATTAAGGAATATCAACCTGATTGATGGAAAAGTTAACAATATTTGTTCCCCCTGTCGTTAACCCCATTCATTGCAGGAGATAAGCTCTGTAAATAGGTAGAGCAAAAGCAAGGCATCCAATCCATTCAAAAAAAGATAGGGCCGTCGGCTCCCATCCTTTTCAACCACACTTCTGTTTAAGTTATATTTTTCATTTTATGCTATAAGAGGGGAATCCCATCCTGCCAAAAGCTCATTTATAATTCAGGCTGTGTGTGAGCCAGTCACTGGTGCTGGTGGTGATATGGATGGATAAGGCTGTAAAAAAATAAAACATACTTTGGCGGAATGAAAAAGAAGGAGCAAGATACGTACGATACTCCTTCCTATTTCCCTTTCTCCATAGTAGTATGTCGAAACTTTTGCTGAGCACGCGGAAAGTTTTGAAGATGCTACTTATAAAAAAGGTACAAAGTTGTTTGATGTTCCATCTACATCAAGATATATCCAAATTCGCGTAAGGAATATAATATATATCATCACATCAGTTTTTGCGGAGAAAGCATCAGAGATCATTAGTACCATGTTTCTAGAGCCTTTCTGTAAACATAGTGGGAGCTATTAGGACAAAATAATATGTAAGATGTTTTGCATATTGCATGAGTCTTTCTCCCGTCCTCTTGTTTTTATAAACATTCCATTTCCCCGTGAAAACGTTATAGCTGGATGGAGATACATCAGCAGGAAAGGTCTATGACTATGACTATGACCATCCCAGATTACAATTTGCAATGTGGAGAAACCAGGAAAAGAGCGAGAGGAAATGTCGAAAAGCTGTGGAAAAAAGAAATCTCCGTACGTCCGTCTCTCTGGTGGTGGGTGAGTATAGTGATGATGATGACTTTAAAACTTTAGTATTTATTATGAAAGCCATTAATGCCAATATATATGCCGGTTTCCTCATAAAGCCGAAAAAGGATTACGGCATACTATCACAACAACTGGCACTTTTCTACACTTAAAATATGAGCCTCTAAAATCTGGAAGCATCCTGCATTATATTTGTGGCGGTGGTGGAAAAAAGGATTCGTGCAACGGAGCCTTTGAAATATTTACCAAGGTAAGGCAGGCAAGCTTAATGTGGATAAGCTAACGGAATGATAAGCTGACGAGCCGACCGACCCGAGTCATTTTAGGAGGGATAAAAAGAGGGATAAAGGAAAATGAGATAAGCAGATCTTCATTCCTGATGGCCGGATGGACGAAATACTCTTATTTTTGTAATTTGGGGAATGTTTAGTCAAATATTACGGAGATTATAGACCTGGCTTTATAACAGGGTTTAAAAAGAAATATTTCACCAGAGTGAAAGCATATTTTATGTGATTGATGCTCAATGAAGTAGTCAGCTCGGATTTAAAATTGCATAATATGCAACATGTAAAAAGTTCTTGCGTAACAACCGGCAGACAACTTTTTGTTTTTGGTTAAAGTTATATATACATGATTGCTGATAAGTGATGATGAGGAAGGGAAAATTTAAAGCATTTCATCTTTAAAAATTTAGCTTCCTTTAAACGTGGGCGGATGTCTATTGACATTGTGCATACGGCCTCTACTATTTGTTTTTATTATTAATATACATGATCCACTGTTCGTCGTCAGCAGGTACGCTACTCCATTTAACTAATTAATTATGATTCCATTTGGTTTGATGTGCATCCTCAATTGCTATAATGGCTGTTATTGTCTGGTGGTGCGCCATCCGTACGACAGGGCAACAACCTAGTAAAATGACATTAACATGACTTCAGTTCCTGTTGTGAGAGCAAAATTCAAAAATGTTACCAAAATGTCAAGCATAATTCAATGCGACCTTGGATTCGATTAGGTTCTCATTAGATTATTATGATTATCTCAAACCATCATCATCACAGTAGATACCTCAAGTTATGCATGAAGATAGGCAGGAAGACCAATGATTTGCCGTTGAAAAACAAGAGGCAAGAGATTAAACAGGAGAAGAGGATGACTGAATGTTGCGCCTCCTTAATCCAATTCTCCAGTTAAATGATTGTCGAATGTGAGCCGACAACGTTTCCTGTTCACAAGAATTTGTTCCCTCCAATCCGTTTATTTCACTCCACTAGACTAAAGGTGTGTTGAGGAATTTAAAGAAAATGCTTGCATAACTTCAAACCTCTCAATCACACCCACTTTCACACAAGCTCTCCTCAAGCTTCAAAGTAAATATTTTTCGTGAGGTAAGCAACTTCACAGACTAATTTTTTGCTTGCCTTTGTATTTCCATTTTTAGATCGACATTCCTCTGCCCCGACAGTCAATTCATACTAATACATAGTACAAGAAGGATTTTTTTTAACACAAAAGTCAGTCTGCCGGAAAGTTACTGGTTCCGTTCATGGGTCACTGGCAGCCATCTTTTGATTCCGCATAGATGACACACAATAACGGAGGGGAAAGGAAAAGCACGACAGCTCAAATCAAGAAAAATGTGTTGATAGAAAGAAAGGGAGGATGAAAAGCAATCTATCTGCCCATCCCACACACACTTTCTCAAGTGGAGAATAAGTTGGGAAGGTATAAATAAGGTAGTGGGATTGGGATGCATGCAGGGAGTGCTCTCATTCTCTTCTTCATCCATCCATCCATAGAAACAAGTTTGGATCCAACGAGTTAGCTATTCAAAAGGCTTTTATTTTTATATGATGATCATGATCATCATCTTGATCCATTTACCCAAAAATTCATAACACTAAATATAACGGGAAGAGAAGAAAAAAACTGGAAAGTTCCTCCAAAAAGTATTTTGTATATTATTCATACCATCATCTCTCTGTCCTCCGCCCTACCTACCTGGAAATAAAGTATCCTGACCAAAAAAAAAGTGGAGCAACGAGAAAGAACAACAAATGAATGATGATGACTGGCACAGAAGAAAAGTAATTTGTGCTTCTTTCCTCCTCCATGATGAATATAGAATGAGCGCAACTTTTAGGAAGACATAATAATATATGGATGGATTTTATTTTCAATGCCTGGCCTGGACTGTCTCCCCTCCACATCCGATCAAGGGGTTTTATAGCTTTTTTCTAAGATGAGAACAAAAGCAAAGTGGGTAAATCTTCTCAAGGAATAATAATACCTAATACGTATCCAGCTGTGGATTTAGTATGCTCTCTCTCTCTAGTCGTTTAATTTATTTTCTTAACCCAGTTATGCTCAACCAGTAGAGTAGGTAAGTCCTTTCATTCCCACTGCTCTTTACTGATTTCCCTTACCAAACAAGGTGGGAGCAATGTCTCTTTTAAAAAAAACGGCAGGGAAAATATTAGTAACTTTGTGTACATTTGCATCCATGTTTTGGTATCATTTTCTTCCAGTTCCAACACAGAAGCATTTTCCAGCGTCTGGTTAGGATTTTTTCTTCTTCCGCCAATCCGGAATCCAGACTACACCTGTGAGCGAGTCAGTCGCATGCTTTCCGTGTTGTTGTTTTTTTTTTCGGTTGTCCTAAGATAAGCTCTTCCCTTGTAAAAGCGTAGGGAAATGAGATTTTGTTTGGGTTTTCCTTACTTATTCCAGGAGAACACTTCGGAGTGGTGATAGGAAATTGAAAAGGAAAGGGAATAAGCTAGAGCAAGCATAGGAGCAGTATTTTGGAAAAGCTCCGTTGGAAATGGGAAAATGTCTAATTGTATGCATATTAGAAGACGAAAAAAATTACATCCCCCGGTACTGGTTCTTCCTGTGCTTGATATTGATGATAAAGATGAATGGGAAGGAGGTAGTTTGGGTTCTGGTCCGGGCTTTAAACTGACGGATTCGATCCGCCTTCTCCTCAGCTAATTGCCTTTTCTCTTAGCACCAGTCCTCCTGTCTGTGATGCGAGGTAGGTCTGGAGGAAGAAACCCAAGGAGGACAACTGATTTTCCAAGATATTGAGATCATAATTGTACGTGACACTGGCTGTATAAATGACTCCCTTCCTTGTTGGCTTAATACCTTATTACAGGGAATGGGAGTACTTTTTTTTCAAGTTACGTGATTTACTATCATCAACTCAACGTAAAAAAGGGGGAACAAGAAGTCTGAGTCTGAGGCTTGCTTGTCTAGCTCCAGTTTCCTTCAGGTAGAAGAAGCAGCAGAGTGTCTTTTACCTGTGTATAGCCAGAAGGGGAAGAAGACAGATGAAGAAGTGTAATCAGTAATCACTTTCATGTCGTTCAGTTGAATAGCTGGGCTTCCACCATACTTTGGCAGATAGCTAGGTAGCTATAGGCTGGTGGGTTGGAATGAAGATGAAAAAAAAGACTCTCTGCCGGATTACCACTGCCGTAGACTGGCTGCATATTACTCACGATAGCTACGCATATTGTTATAATGGCATTTAGGTAAAAATCAATTTTAAACCATGTTCTTTTTCTTAAATTTGCGTTTAGTTGAGTCTTTAAAAAGAACTTAGCTAGCAACAACGGTGGATAAGTAATTCAGTCACCTTCAGGGGCTTGCTTCCACAGAGCTGGAAAGGATGCTGCTACATACGCATTTAGCTCTGTATCCAACCTTTCACCTTTCCAGTAATTATAATTGAGCAACAACGAAAAGGAAAAGAAGGGAAAGGGCTGGAGGCTCCGAAAGTGAGCACATGTCAGTGTTTTACATTTACAAAAAAAAATTCAACAAAACATACCTACTTATTTCGTTAGGGGGAATGATGATGGCATTGATGATTTAGAATAACAAGTGATTTGTCTTGCAAATTTTGTTTTCAAATTTAGTAAAACTTGTAAAACCTTTAGTGAGCTATTAAATATCGATATCATTATGATCATGTTATGATGATGATGTCCTAAAAAGATAGATTCATTCACTCCTTCACCAAAACTTTCTCCATCCAGCTTCCCAGTTTTTCATGTATAAAGCAAACACGTTGCCCATATAAAAGAAAAATTTTGTTTAAAAAAAATGACGGCAAGTTCAAGTAGGGAATAAAAATTCGGGAAAATTCCAGTGCCATATCATATTAGGAATAAGTCGTTTCCCCTGTCATAGCCCCACCACCACCACACTATACACCACACGCTTTTCCCGCACGCTGGCTGACACGTTTTTAGGGAAACTGGGAGGAAATCATGCAACCATCCTGGTGATAAAAATGATCCTTGTAATACCCATGTCATGATCCACCCTTAGGTCGGTGGTCTACTTACTTATTCCTGGTTGACGAGAAGATGTATTACCTTACCTAGCCAGTTCCAGTCCGCCTCTCTCTCTCTCTCCTTCTTTTAAGTCCTCGTCTCTCTGTGTGTGTGTGTGTGTGTGTGTGTGTGCAAGGGAAAATAAAATGACAAAGAAGGTGGGAGAGAGGAGAAAGACGACGATGAAAGCTTTAGCTAAGTTTCCCAGGATAAGCAGCAGTGTTTCTTCTATATATATATTTTTTTACTTAAAAAAGTGCTCCCAGCTTATTTATTGGGATATGAAGATATCCTTCCCCGGTCTTGACATGAAATATGAAGGTTTGAGTCTGACAAAATAATACAGCAAATGCAAAATAAAGCTGATGACTAGCAAAAAAGGCTTGTTGGAAATTACTTTCTCCTTGTTTGTTACATTGCCCACGTACATGAGATGGTAGACTTTCAATGAGGATCCTTACATGGATGGAGGACGGGAAAGGAGAAAGTAAGTGATGAGCATTCTATTGACTTGACATCATCATAGACTTTTAGAAGGAGGAGGAGGAGGAGGAGGTGAATGAATAGATGAAGATAAAATGATAGGAATAACCAAGAATGCATTTTCGGGAACCAGCTCGCTCCCCACGTCCTCCAATAACATTTCTATTGGAAAAGTCAATTTGAAAAATAAATAAAAAACTCGTCGTGTCGTGTCGCCGTCGCGTATGTACTCCACAAGAAAAAAAAATCCGGTTTTCATCCAATTTGCAAAATAAATTGAAGGTAATGTAACAACATAAACAGCAAATGAAGTACAAATTTAATTACACAAATATCAAAGACTCCAGCAGGATACTCTCAATTTCCGCTGGCTGGAAGACGGAGTTCAATAAAAGTCTTTTATCCGAGGGGGAGTATGGAAAGCAAACAAGTTCTCAGATCAGGGCTTTATGCTCACTTCCTGCTTATTCAGAAAAAAATCTTGGAGGAAACTCCTTCTGATTTCAATTTATACCTCGATTCAATTTTTTTTTGACAACTTGTTCATGTTATGAACATCAATTGAAACACCCACATTAAATGTTATCGCGAACTGGAGCCTAATTAATGAACTAATATGCATGGATTCAATAATACATTGTTGTAGTTCAAAAAAAATATAGTAATTTTGTAAAAAAAAACGTTCAGTGGAACTGATGTGATTCCATGCAAATTTCATCATCATAGACGTGCTAACATAAAAGATTTTTCCCGTGAAAGTTAGTGATGATAGTTGATGAATGTAAAAGTTGAAAGTCAAAACATTTTTGAAAACAGACAAACATGGGTAGTTGTTTTCGTGCGACACCGGCGTAGTGTAAGGTACAATACGAAAATTAAATTAGCTAGTCATGTAGCTAATGTAATTAAGAGTCAAAAATTTCATTATGAAAAGGGAATTTTAATTTCTGTTCCGTGCAAATTCCTTTTACGGGGTATTGATGTGATTGGCGAAGTTGATTACAGGTTTCCGTTCCCAGATACGGATGTTTTCCAATTTACCTTTCGATAAAAAAATGCCGACGGTTTGGAATGTCAGGTACAATTTTTTTAAATGTGTGGAACAAGTTTGCGGGAAGAATAAGTGCAACGGGTTTAGCTGTTCAATTCCCAGCGATCGGAGGAGCACACGTCT
>JAQGAI010002632.1:0-11986 GCA_034696905.1 Lepidocyrtus violaceus
CTCCAAAGTACAAAAGGAGGGAAAGAAAAAAAATGCCAGTCAGATTTTCAGAAAGCTCCCAGAAAGAAAATTGGAAAGGGAAAGCGTACTACATTTAGCCTACCAATCCTGCTGATATTTGTAATATGATGTGATATGAGGAAAGCTGTTTGGCGAAGCGCACCAACACCAACCCAACCCAAGTAAAAATCAAGTAGGTAAAAACAAGTAAACAATTATGGACTCTGCAGCATAGCGCTCCAAGACTGAACAGAGCTCATTCATGAGTAGATCGGATTAAGATCCCGGTTGGAAAGCTGGCCTTCCATGAAGTCAATTGAGCGAGGTACTTAAAAATCAATGATTTTGGGAAAATGTTTTGTCTTGTTAATTTCCCAACGCGTAGTCAGGCTAATTAAATTGAAAATATGACCAATTAAAATTGTACGGAATTAATAATCATAACCGGATCCTCAGATGTTTTTTTATCGGCAGATATTTTTTAGCTGAACTAGCTATGAATGATAATGGCTCCACTCTGTACATGGAACAATTAGCTTTCATCGGCCTGTCCTTCAAATATGGCTGTCCAGTTGGTTGGCTCGCGCTATCTAACTTGAGAAAAAAAATCAGGTTCGGAAAATAAAATCAGTCTGGATCGTATTAATGCTTAATTAGGATGTCAAATGGAACAACCTTCCAGATTTTTTCTTCCCCGAACTATAATTCACTAATTAACATTCATACTCGTATCATAATCATCATTAATTACCTCTCCACTATCTAAATTACCCTAAATTACTCATTACCTTCCCCTCCAAGGCTGCTGATATTTTTCCGGGGAGAAAATTACACTAAAGAGGATACTCCTATGAACAAGCTGATGATGAGATGGCAGAGCCACTTCCGGACCACTTTTGATTAAAACGAAAATAACAATCCAGGGATGCTTGATTAAACCTCCGGCTCCCAACTCTCAGTTGAGTGGGGGTAAGCCCCGGACTTTTATTTTAAAGGCTAAACTAAAACTGGAACCAGACAATCGAATTTTTCTTGGAGTAATCCCCTCCTCCACTCCATTCCACACATACAAATAAGTATAAGTACATTCATGCATGGCTGGTTTACAATCGCGGGAGTGAAAAGGATTACCAATCACGGCTAATGACTCAAATGGGAAATGAGTTGCAAACATGAAGCTGCCTCCTTAGTTTGCCCTTCTCGCAAAGCATTAACAAAAGTCGAAAAAAATAAGAAAAAAATGGCTCGGGTTGAAAACTGGGTCTAATTTAAACCATAAATTTATGAGCCAATGCAATCCTCTAACTTACACACATTTAGAAAGAGAGAATCGAGCCGTAATGTAGAAGAAACTTCATAGATTTTCTTCCCCGATGTACTTAGCTATGGCACATGGAAAGCAAGAGAAGGAATATTTCCTCCTCCTCCTCAGCGCCACTTTCTCCTTCAAAGCAAAAAAAAATTCAAGACATTCAAGATATTGGATGGGAAGGAGGATAGAATTACGTATCAAATTTTCATTATCCTTTCCTTCTCCACTCAAGCTCAAGCAGCTCACTCACTCACTCACTCACAAGTTGAATTTAAGTAGAATAGCACACCACACTCCACTTTCTCCATCCCGCCCATTTAAGAAGACGGATTTTTTTTCGCTCCTGTTAGTTTTCTCCCCTTTTTCGCTTATAATTTATGCACAAATAAAGAAATTTTTTTTTTGGATGGCTGCACTGCACTCCCCAATTCCGCCGTCGAAAAAAAAAACATTTATGAGCTTAAAGCCACCCATGGAATACGGTATGGTATGGTACAAAATTTGATGCCTTCATTTTTATTTTATTTTTTAAGATGATGATTATTTTTTCAGAAGGAGTAAAAAAAAGTTTAGTGAAGGAGGAAGCATCCAATTTAAACCGGGTTCCGGTGGTGGTGGTGGGGTTTTACCCCTCCAAAGTACAATGCTTTGCATTAGCTTATTCTCCTCCTTAAGGTTGAGGGAAAATAGTTGAATCCTTCACCTTTGCTTTTTCGGATGAACGAACTTTCTCCTCTCTTGAGTTGGTTCTTACACTGCTTGGGCTTAAACTCAACTGGAGTCGACTTTTAGTTCATTTTATCAAGTGATTTTTTTAAACACCGACTCATTCAAATTTTGTTTTGCAAAATAACAATATGTTAATCAATCCCGCCGTTCTTATTCTATCTAAAGAGGATGTACTTAGGTATTTTTCTAAAAAAACGAGAACAGAAAAATCCTTCATACAAGCCATATTTCCTATTTACTTACCTACTTATGTTAAGGAGCTGTCTGCTCGCATTATCATTTTATAATTTTTTTTTGTAGCCCTTTGTTCGTTGCTGGTTCCCTTTCCCATCCCACCATGCAGCGTATATATTCATATCTAATTGATTGGCAAAGCCCAAAGGCACTCTCGTCTTCCTTCCCGTAATTCCCATGTAGTTTAGTACATAGTGAGATGTGGAAGAAATGTGAGAGAAAGTAGCAGGAGAGGAGAAGAGAAGGGGAAAAAAACTACTACTAGACGGAATTGACTTTGTGCCATCTCCTCTTTCACCTTTCCCTGCTCCCATCCTTTTTTTCCCAGTATAGGAGAAAAAGAAGAAGAAGGAAAATCCTTCCCTCTTCTTTATTTATAGTTTTGGTGAATTGTTCTTTTTATTTGGTATTCTCCTGTGCCAAGTCCTCCTCTCCTGTTTTTTTTACTTTATCTTCGTGTCTTTTCCTCTCTCTTCATATCCAACAGCTTTTTTTTACTTTCTTCTCATTCTCATCCTTGCCTAGGCTGGATCTTTTTTTCCCTGCTTTGTGTTAGTTTTCTTCTTCTTCTGGTGGAGGATTCCCTTTTTTCTCTCGCTTTTCTTGTTTTCAACTGCCTTGGGAAATAATAAGACAGGGTTGGCTGACTTGATAGAAGAAAAAAAAACTGGTTGGGTTTTGGAGCAACGGGACTAAAATGTGTAAAAGCTCCGTTTACAAATACCCTGGATCTTCCAAGCTATACTTATACATGGTTTATAGTTCAGTATATATGGACGGGGGTAATAGTTCTGTCAAGAAGCGAGGAAGAAGTAGAAAAAAACGAAGTTTTTTTTATGATGAAGGGAAAAGCTTAAACCTATTATGCTACATTCACTTAAAGATCAACTCTGAGCTTTTCCAGTGGAGTAAATAAAATGTGCCGCCGCAGATTTCCCTTTTTCTTCTTCCTCCTATTTTCTCTGGACGCCCGTCAACACCAACAAAATGTTATCCTGATGATGATGTTGATGATGATGATAAAAAGGTGGAGGGAAAATTCTGGGCACGTAAGACGCCTGGAAATAAGACGGAGCTTTGGCAGGTCTCCTTCAGTACGTTTAGTTTAGTCCGGACATTCTGTTTTCTACGCTATGGTTTATTTCCCACAAAAAATGTATAAAAGTGACCTTGAGCTTTCACCCTCACTTCCGGTTACAGTTAGGGTAGCTCCACGCTCACAACACTGTTTAAGGTTATGGCCAAGGAATATTTTAAAAAAATTAATATTTTTTTTTGGGAAATGGGATTTCAAAATTAAAATTCAAAATAAAAATTATCTCCCGGGGAAACAACTTTCCTTTTCGTTTAAATCCCGTAAAATATTCCATCAGATAAAAGAAAATTTAATTAAGGATAAACGCACAAGCCACACCCGGACCAACCAGCCTTGGCTCATCCCTTCACAAAGGAGGGAAATGCAAACAAGAAGAGAAAGTTTCCAGTAATCTGGGAACTAACTCTTCCCGGTCCTCTCATTTCATTGCAAATCTAATCTAATGAAATTGATTCTTTTTTTCTCCTGCTCAGAGTCACAGTCCCGAATCATTTAATTTTCTATCTACACAGCCAGGAAAGCTAGGTCAGTTCCTTTTACTTACTCTCTCTCTCTGGCTTAAACAAACGGAGAGAAAGCTAAAGTGAGCAAAAAAAGCAGGAATTTCTAGCGTGAGCCAAGCCAAACCACTATTCCCATCCTCATCCTTTCAAACAAACGAACCAATCTTTTCCCCCTTCGGTTTCCTCTGTCATTTTGACTGGGATCCGGTTGAAACTGATACAAAAAAAATCTCCATTTTCCCACCTCCACACGCCTCCAACCTCTCATACGACCTATCTATATAGAACATACCCATTTCACTGTTATTTTAACTAAACTCGATGATCAACCAAACCACAGCACTTCCTCTCTTGGCCTGGTGGATCGAGGATAGAAATGGATCCCCTCTGCAGTCCTCCCAAAAATGACTTAAGCCTTTTCCTCGCTCCCTCCCTCACACACATTTCATTCATTCCATTTCGTAAAAAAATAGGTACATATTAGCCAATCTAAAACAATTCCATTTTCCACTCCTTCTCCCTCTTTCTCTTGAGCGAGGTTTCTGATTGCAAATTGCAATTTAGCCTCCCATCCATATACATACCTACATACATTCAAGCATAACTTATTCAAGTATTCCAACCAGCCTCTACCGTCGCTTCGCACCCGACCCGGAGAAAACAGAGAGAGAGAGAAAGGGAAGAAGCAGCGGAGCATTAAAACACTTTCCCCTCCCTCATACATAAAGAATTTCAGAGTTTAATCTCCACTTCGCACATTCATTTCATTTGCTACTCCCACCATCCAACCTACCTCTTAAGCAAAAGAGAAAGAGAAAGAGAGAGAAACCCACCAAAAATCAAAGCGGAGGGGCTGGTCTTGGCAAGTCTAACCGTAACAGATACATACGATACGTACGTGGAGGAGAAAGAGAAAACGGTATCATTTCACAATCATCAGCATCATCAGCATCATCATCATCATGAGAACCTGGCCGGTCTGGATGAAGAAGAGAGAGAAAAAAACACGGACTCCCAGGTTGGATCTGAATCTGATCTGTTTTTTTTTTCATCTCTCCCAAACTTATTTACAAATGTAGGGAAATCCATGGCGGGGAAAATTTCTTTCTCCCAAACTAGTAAACATTTGTCCATACATGAATGAGAAAGCGCTTTGTTAGCATCTATCCAACCGCCAGTTTATCTTCTCTGGATCCTTTTAGTTTTTCCCCCTATCCACTCCACCACCACCATATGTTTGACTAATGCCAAAAAATCTGCTTTCTCCTCCACCTACAAGAGGAAAAAAGTCTACTTTTACCTAAAGTTGAGTTTGTATCTTGGAGCACTCTTGATAAAAAATGTATTTTTCCCAATGATTCGAGAGAGAGAGAAAAATATATTTGCAGTGTTCCAGCCGAGGAGGATTGAGGATGAAGCCAAGAAGATTTTTTTCTTCTTCTCTTCCTCCTCTCCATCTCGATGGCTTTCATCCTTTAAACAACCGATGTAGCCATCCATGTTGCTGTTGTAGAGGAATGGAATGAGATGAGATTACCTTTTACAATCTCTCCATTTTTATTTACTTTCTCCGACTCTGTGTTATTTTTTTTCCTTGTTTGGAGAAAGTGGAGGAGGTAAATAGATAGGTTGATTCACTCTGTCTGTTTACAGTGCTTACTTAAACAACAAGAGCTTGTTGCAGCCATAGCCAGCGAGCGAGTGATGAGACGGGATGTGTATCAAAGCCATACATAAATTGGTATCTTATCTTGGCAAGTTTTTTTTGTGTTTGGGGGGAGAAAGCCCTCTATCAGATAACTCATTGTTAACTTACTTCCACTTCCAGAGAGAAAGTTCCAATGATAGGAATTCAGACAATTAAACCATGTTGTTCATGATCATGATCATGATCATGATCACCGCCAGAGTTCTCATCATCATTGAAGTATTAGTATAGTCCATATAACACGGTAAATACGCTATTCTTGTTTCGGAACAACACCCATTTATATTACTTACGGAGAAAGTTGGTTGTGTTTTGAGTCCTCCCGCAAAAGTGAAAGTAAAGCCAAGCCATTTTATTTTATTATATATATTTGAGAGAAGGGGAAAAGTTTTTCAGCGTCACCATGATCATGCTGACGACGATGATGATAGTGATCGTCGGCAATATACAAGTGATTTGGGCTGTGGTAATGATTTCCAAGATGGGATCTATCTACCAGCTCTCCATCCTCTTCTTTTGGAGGGAAAAACATCGACAAATACATAAAAAAGGACTTTCTCCGGTATCAGTTCCATGGCTGCTCTGGTCTATCTCTCTATAGAAGTGTTTGCGGAAGAGAGAAAGAGATCCCTGTGTGGTCTCTCCCTCCCTCCTTCTCTCTTGCTCTCTCCTTTTCCCCAACTTTCTTTTTGAAGAAGAAGAAGGAAAAGCCAACAAAAAACGTAAACTTTTCAAGAGCTGGTTTTTACATACAAAGAAGGGAGAAGAGGTAAACAAGCTTCGGAATATATTGGAACTAGCTTGTGTATCATATCATATCATATCACACAAGTTGGAGCAAATTTACAACAAAGTCAATTGTAAGTAAGAGTATCACGTTATCATTCTCCCCCACAAAAGCAGATCTCCTTTCCAACCGAAACATTATCTATACAAGTTTTAGTTACTCCTCCACAGGAAAAAAAATTGTCTGCTAGTTGGGAAAAAGTTTGAGTTTTTTTTGCTTTCTCTTTTACTCCTCCTCCTCCGTCTCCCTCTTTTTATGTGAGCACATCAAGATGATCATGATGATGATGATGATGATGCCGTAATAAGAACGCTTACAAAATATTTTTCAAGGGCTTAAGCGCACCGGAAAAAGTGGCTCTGCCATCTGTACATGGCTGGAGTGAAAGTGTACTTGGTATGATAGAGAGAGGAGAAAAGGATGAGAGCTTTCTCTCTCCATGCCTATGCTAAAGAGTGAGCCATGCCGTAACAAGCAGTATTATTTTATTTTAATAATATTTTCTCCTCAGAAGTGGAAGCGGTGATGGTGATGGAGGAGGAGGATCTCTCAAAGCCAAAAGCTGTTTTCCACTGAAGTGTTTAGCTCTAGTGGCTCTAGTACTGGCGGCGGTGGTTGAGCTTAGCTTTTCATGTGTGCAAAATGTCGCTTTTGAAAATCCACCTCCTCCTCATCCTTTCTCTTCCTTGAGGAGTCATCATGCATTATGTCATGTCAGACGTACTTTTTTTAGTATATTGGAGCGGAAGCTGATGTGTCTGTTGTAGCGCCAAACGAAAATATTTTGCATGATATTTGTGAAATGGGTTACGCCACTTTGTTCTCATTTTCCTGGACCCTTGTCACTTATTTACGCAATTCACTTGTTATTCCTATCTCGTAATGCTCTTGATTTAGTGCAGATATTTTTGTGGTTTTCTTCCCCAACCTGTTGTTTAGTCATTAAACCGGAAACGTGCACATTTATGCAGATACTTATTTATGTGTGTGGACTGACGTGAGAGGGAAGGTGAAAGCATACCATTTCAAACTATTTTCAATTTGCTGAAGTGAATATAATGCATTATGTTTAATCATACGGAGCTCATGTCTCGGCTTGTTAGACATATTCAATGCCATTCTATCCCCACCGATCCACACGTGGATGGACATCCATTCGTTCCTTTTCTGATCAGCTTAACATTGGGGAAAATACAATAAAAAATATGACGGGAAACATAGAAATATACAACAACTGCTGTCCCTGTTTATGATGTGTTATGCAAAAATTTGTATTGTCGTTTTTCCATAAGCCAAACAAACTGGTTCTAAACCGGATCATTCCATGCCCTGAAGAGCTTCTGCTTATTTCCCTTCTGCTCAGAACTTACATCGATATTGAAACACCTTTTTCAATTGATGAAAACTCAAAATAATTCCCTCCAACTAACAATCAACTTAAAAATACTGGTGGGAACAACAACAACAACAACAACAAAATTATAATCCAGTGGATTAAGAAACACCCAAGAAGTTGGCGAAGACGACCCAGCTTCAGCTCAACCCAATCCAACTCATCTTTTTTTACCCTTTCTTCCCAGCCACAGAGAGAATAAAAAACACTGCTCGGACGATTTTGGTATTCACTCCAGCTCCCACGCTCAGCACAACCCAACTGGAGGAAATCCAGGTTCATGAGGAGGGAAGCTAAAAGGGACTAGCTCAACCTTTTCCACCACCACCACCACCACCAGCTAAACAGTATTCCTTGTCTGCTCCCATATTGCTTTCCTTCAGTTCCTAGCTGGCTATACGAATTTTCTTCTTCTTCTCCACTTTCTCCGTCCATCTACGTTTGCATGTCGCTATTAAAAAAAACTCCCAGCGTGGAAGGAGGCGTATGGATATATATATTTTTTTTAGGTTAGGAGGACTATGTAGGGCCATGAGAGACCTTTCTCTTTGAGCAGGAGGAGGATTGGAACGTAATAGCATGGGCTATGATGATTCCCTGTTACAAGGGAAAATGTATGGTTTAAGGCTTAGAGAAAAAAAACTGGTGTGATGTTGATGTTAGCGGTGGAGTTCCAGCTCCAGCTTTCTCTCCTGCCGTTGCTACTTTTCTTCCGAGCTCAACTTCAGCCAGTTTTGTTTCACTCATTGTTCAGCTCAGACACACTCGCATGGTGCTTTCCTCCTTTCTCTCTCTCTCTCTCTCTCTCTACCTCTTATTTATCATCATCTACTACGTATAAGCTCGCGTTCTCTGACTCTCTCGCTGTCTGTGTCTAAATGAAAACGCTCTACATCTAAGTTTCACGGCGGAGCTTTCTCCTTCCTTTTGGTATAAAAACGTCTTCCTCTCTAAGAAAAAAAATAAGAAGGAAATTAGGAAGGACGCTGAGAAGGGAAAGTAGCAGGATTTCAATCTTCAAATCTCGTTTCTCCCCGAAAGAAAGGAAACAGCTCCTTCACCCGCCACCATATCTTTCCCATCTTGTTTATCTTCTATTATTGGAAAGTGAATGACGTGGTGGGGCTTTCCTTTTCCAAAGTCGGGTTTGATGGAAAGCGGCAGGGAAATAATGGGCTAAACGTTTGCATTTCCTGGAAGGAAAAAAAAATCCGCATATGGAAATAAAGTGAAAGTCGTGTTTTTTCCACCTCCAGTCGGGTTTCTCTTCATCCTTTTCCCCCCGTTAAACTGACAACCCACAGTTTCCAGCTGAAGTCAAGTCTCCAATAAAAAAGAAAGTCATATGGACAGGGAGCTACTCCTTCCTCTCATTATTTTCCCGTCACTTCATCTCAAGTGCATCGGTGAGTGGCCAGTGGAGTCCTGGACCGCAAGCAAGCTGCAATCCATTTCCAAGAAGAAGGGAAAAGTCGAAAAATCAACAAGCGGAATGGACACACACCGTCTATTTTAAACTTTGGGGATTACCTTGTAAAATCTACACACAAACAACAAAAAAACGGAGAAAATATAAGACGGTGGTGATTGCTTTCTCCTCCAAAATATTTCAGTTCTAACTAAATTATTTCGTTTGAAATACTCTCCTTCCAGTTCACGGTAGTCTAAGTTGAGTAAAACAATCTAAACTTTGGGTTGGCAGCAAAAAAACCGCCACGTTCTTTTTCAACGTTCTGGAAGAAAGCAAAAATTTCCCAAGGCGAAAAAGAAAGTGAAGAAAACAGTGAACGGACAACGTTTGCACAGCAGTCAACAGTTTATCAAGACAACAGAAAAAGGCGCAAACACTTTCTCCACTTGATTTACAATCCAATATTATTGCTTAAGTGAGCAGCTACCGGACAGGCCTCCGAATAAAACTATGAACACTATTTTTTAGAGAGGGGAAGAAAGCAAACAAGTTATTTTCCTTCGTTGTTCCCAGTGATCCCATTGAAAGAGTAAGTTGTTCACGTCAGATAAGCTGTCGATAAGCTCACACAAGAATGTCAATTATTCATAAGAAAAGAATGCACACAAAAAAAAAATATAAGTAATTGACGACCAGCGAAAGGATTTGACTTGAGTGGGACTACTAGAACTCAAATCTGGAATGAAATAAATCAAATTCCCCGCCAGCAAAAAAAAAATTCCGGACAGGGCCACTAAATCAATCAATTTTTCTTCTCCAGCCAAGGTTTTTATGCACACTCACTCAACGGAACTCAACAAAAGTGTGAATTATAACATGTTGGAAGAAAATCAATAAATTATAGCTAGCAAAATGCTGGAAACGGCAGCAATAAAGTAAAACAAGCAGGAAGGGAAGACAGCCCTGCTGTTGCAAGCTATTCTACTTGGGACGGGACGGATGTAATTCCGGGCCAATTTATCATTTCAGAAATATGTACGTGGAAATGTTCCCAAGGCATCGGGAAAAGCAGTTGAATTGCTTTGGAGTCAGTTTTGCAGTAATTTAAAATTCCGTCGCTAATGTTTACAAGCAAAAAGTTTTTTTATCACCGGAAGGAACAATCCAGTCGGCGCCGAGTTGCGACGACAAGTCATCAACTAGTCAGCACGGAAGAAGTTGTCCAAACTTTTTTTTTGCTTATGCGCCCATATTCCCAGCCCAACATGATAAATGAGTGGGAAGAAACAATTTGATCCAATCCACAGGTGAATTACCTATTAGCTACGTACTCATGTTTGACCTTTGAACTCCAGTTCAGACAGACAGTTTCCAAATCCTGAGGCCTCCTTATCAGCAGCCCCAAAGCTCGTAAAATACATGCATAACTTGTGAAATTGAATTGAAACAGTCATAGTCATAGTGAGAGTGCACGAAAGAAAAAAAAACAACAATGAATGGTTACATAATTTAATTGAGCACTTTCCCCCACACTCTTTATTATCCCAAACCAAAAAAAAAAATAACCAGAGGAGTGGGAGGACATGGACATGTTCAAACGATAAAAAGGAACCCATTTGGAGAAAGCAAAAGTGTCAAAAGGGACATTTACGGCAATTTTTTTACTTGTCAAATTTACTACGCACGATTATTTTTTATTGTTTCGTTCACTTTCCCCCTCGTCACGGAAGAGTCGAAGGAGTGTTTTTTTTTTGTTTTGTTTTATACCAATGTGTAAGCAGCTCCGCACTACATTACTCCATCCTCCAGTTTTTCTTCGCTCAAACTTGAATTCTGTACGAGCATAAGTAGTCCAATCCTCATGGCCGTAGTTAAACTGTGCGGATGATGTCTCGTTGTCCTCTCCTCAGCCTTCGAGTGATTTATCAGATCCGGTGAATAAACAGGAGGGAAAGGGAAAAGTCAAAGTCAACAAGGAAATGTATAAAAAGAACTTTCTCCACTCTCCAATGAGGGGACAGTCCAGTAACAACATGTTAAGGTATACAAGTGACAGTGAAGATTTCCCCAGTTAAGAGAAACAAGACAGTTCCCAAGTCCACTAAAACAGGTATATATTTTCAACCGACGATAAAGTCCCCGTCAATAGTTAATGAAAGTGGGGCCCAGTGCAAAACCAAACTAAGTTGAGAGAAAGCGGCCCATTTTTATCTTTTTTTTACAAGAAGGAACTTAATCAACCTTCCCGATTTTGATCGAAACTGCATACAGATAAAAAAAGATACTTTTGTATCTGATGTAAGTATCTATCCATCCATTTCATACTTTCCCTTTTAGTTCTGGTGAAAGTGATGATCATGTTTTCTCCTTGAGGAGTATAAAGCAGCCTGCAAATGGCATCATAAAAAAAGGAACCGAGCACTCGGCCTCTCTTTCTTTTTTTTAACTCGTTTGTTCCTTGGGACGAAATAAGCTGTTTGTTTTGTTTCAAGGGGGAAACGGAAGCAAGAGGATAATATTACATCCGAAGAGCATCAACAACAACACGTCATCATCACCATCATCGGAAGCTACATCACATCTCAATTTATTTCCTCCTCCCCCCCCCCCAAAAAAACGGCTCATAAAACAAGCAGTGTCTAAAAATATATGAGTACTTTCTCCTCCTCCTCCTCCAAAATGAAATTAAGATATGAGAACAATAAAGCTCCTGTTTTCCTCCAGAAGGGAAAAAGTGCATAGTTACAAAAAAATAATAAAAATCCCTTCATGTTTTTCTCTCTTTTTCTTCCGTGCCGGTGATCGAACATATA
>JAQGAI010002633.1:0-11986 GCA_034696905.1 Lepidocyrtus violaceus
AATTGATTTGTAATATGGTCTTGAAGTCAAAGTTTAATTACGCAGTTAATTCAAACAGACATGCATGATTTCTCAAAAATATTTTTATGAATCCTACGCTCTCTGTTCGTCTGTTACTAACAAGCTGATAATTGGCTACAACCAAGATATATTCTTGCTTTAACAGTTAAAGTTATGCCTATGTTTTACACAAAATTATTATGTCGAACTCTGCACAATCCCCAATCAGACATATCCTTTTTTAATCAGGAGTAGACGATTAAAATTGTTCATGTTATGAAAAAATTGCAACGGTTTGCTCACAAACGGACATGAAAACTTCATGCCCATTTATGGAAGTAATGTGCTCTTTATATTAGTGCAAAAGTGCAACAATGCAGCAACAGAACAGATAATGGACACTGCATTCGTTTTATTCAGCATAAATTGTCAAGTAAAAGGCAAACCACGGATTTATCTTTTTTATATGATTGAATTTATCAATGAAAATTGAAGGGCTATAAATATCCTATAATACGGCAATTTATATGAAGGATATGCATTCAGCTCTGCAACTGCTGCAGTGTCTTATCAATCGCTGAATTCTAGTTTCTATTAAATTGGACAGTCAGACTATATTTAAAGGGATATATTGTTGATTGATGGTGTAGACAAGTCTGAGCTGAGGTAGTCCGGTGGTATGTATAGCGTTTGAGATATGATACTAGCTACTATTGTACTCCCCTATATTCCACAGGAAATGTGGATAAAGAGAATTCAGATAGTCAATATATCATTACAAATATGATTCACGATGATATGATGATAGGAAAGACGTGAAACACCTTACAATTTACAATTAGCCAAACTGAAGTCATAACGTATTTTTTTGCACAGCAGATCATGACAATGTACTCAGTCTATCTCATATAAGAGGGGAAGGGCAATAAGACATTTTAATCAGTGTAGCTCCCTTCAATCATAGCATTTTTGTCTGCACAAATCAATTTCATCGTTTAGAAAAGGTGCAGAGTAGTGATAATTCAATTCAAAGTATTATGATTACGACTAACAAGGCAGCGTGGAAAGTATTATTTTTACTAAAAAAAATGCGTATGTGACCGAAACAATAATTGTTTCGAAAAAAAATCTACGTTTTTGCATGTAGATTTGAAGAAAATAAAAAAAGAGTTATTTAATTATGGGCCAAATACACGTATAGATAACATGATACTATCTATCTAGCGTAATGTTTAGGGATTTAACGATTTGAAACAATGAGCAAGCTCCTCTACATCAGATGTCTGGTCAATGTAGGTATCCAGAGTGAGTCTTGTCGAAAAATTCTTTATCGTTTTGCGATATGAGGTAAAGGAATCTTATTTGTGTTACTATTACAGAATTGACTGCATGTATGAAGGGGAATATGAAATACGTCTAAATATGCTTGATTGAAGTATAAAGGTAAAGTATGAATCCGTTTTTCTGAAAGGGAAAAAGGAAAGTATTTATGTACGTTATGTTCGGTAGAGTTAGTAAGTTGGCTCATAACCTTATTTAAGCCTTTTATATAACATCCCGTATATAACTATCGTAATCTTAACATACCTTTACATTTCAAAAGAGAATTCGATGATATGTATAGTATTACGTAGATGAAATGGATTGATTATTACAGAAATTGCGAGTAGATACACGTACATAAGTATATGTATCAGCAGACCTTATTTTGAATGGATCAAAACATGTATGATTTAATTCGTCATTATTAGCAGATAATTAAGGAATGTGGTTCGGATTTTTCAGTTGAATATCAGCTAAAAGTGAGCACCAAACATGCTTGATGAAGTTATTTTGATCGAGTTGAATTAGCACAATTACGAAAAGAATTTGTGGATAGATCGAACAATTTCTTGAGTTGTGTTTGATCTGGCATCCCATTTAGAAATGGAATTCATAGGCTCGATTGGAATGCGAAAAAAGTAAACTGGATTTGGCACTTGTAGATTTTGTGTGAGATTATGAACCTTCTATGGTGGTTTTAAGCTGTTAGGGCTCTCTTACCTGAATTAAGAGACAAATAATAACCAACATTAGCACGTTATTAAAACTGCTGCCAAGTCTCTCTGCGCCCGTCCGTCCAAATCTAAACCGCAAATTAATCATAACGAGGCAGAAATAAACAGCTCGTTTGTGTGGAAATAAATTGGACTTGAAAAATTATTAGCTGTAAAACAACATTGTTATTGTATCTTAACTCAAAAATACAGCAAATTGAATACGCATTATTATTCGCGATAAATGATAATCTTGGCCAATTTCATGTTGTTTGTTATAGTTTTCGCAGATCACTGTAAAAAGTATGATAGTATTATGGCGAGTATTATTATTATTATTATTATTAGCGTACTCGCTTATTAGCAAGCTGTGAGGGAATGTTTACAAAACAAATAGAAAAATAAATAGCCAAATATTTCATCCCATTCACAATGCGAAAATATGAAGAGAGTGAGTTTCTTTTAATGCATTTATTATGTAATTTGCATTGGATTATCTGTTGAAGCAATTAATTAAAAATTTATAATATACGCATGACACAATCATCCTGCCAGCTTTAAATATCCACACGAGTCAACCTACAGACTGAGACTTAAATGAGCTAGGAGCCTAACGAAATGGTTAAGACAAACTAAAACAAACAATACCTATAATCTGAATTCTCAACGAAGCACATTTTTTTTCTATTGTTGGTCTGTTCACAATTCAGAAGAATTTCGCACGGGTACTGATTGTAGTAAAACCGCAATAAAAGATAATATTACAATTAGTCGTGCGTCCAATTACATCTGTCTAACACGAATATGTTCTGCTTTATTGTTTACTCGATCATCATGCAGCGAAATTAATTAGAGTAATTAATTAATCTCGCTGCATTTTGGTATTATACTGAATCTTAAAATATTTTAGTTGCTACTATCTCATGTACCCATTGACTAGCCGGCAGGAATAATTAGACTGACATCTGCATCAAAAATTAAAATAATTACCTAGGCTGGCTGCAGAGAGGGGAAGAAAAAATAGCCTAAATCTAATAATACAAATCGCAAATTGAGTTATGATATTGTATTCAACGATAAATCACACCAAATGTGATGTTGATACTGATGATGATGTAAGATTTGCTTTCATATCATCCACTTAACAAAGAACGAAGTTTTAATTGTTTTGATGATAAGACTACTTCAAGAGAAGAGCAATTGATAAGAGAATAATAAGTACCTAGATACATTGGGTAATCCTGACTGCATTATCGTTACGGTTCATTCTTTAAACTAAAGACAAACTTAATTATTGCACACTTCTACTAGATGCACTTCAACTAATTGCTGAACAGGCGGAATTTGTCTTTCTTATTTTGGGAAGTGAGCTCGGTATGTGCCAATATTTTAGGAATGTGTAATGCCTATGCTCATCGTCAACAGGACTAATGCTAAATAAATCAATGCTCCATTAACAATATGGATTTGCTATGCTGGTTCCCCCACCTAATTGAGTTTAGTGATTGATATGTTTTTCTTCGCAATTTTAAAAGTTTCCTACAACACATCAGGAAAACTGCAATCCAAATATTGATTAATTAAGCAATTTACATGAAAACACAGCTAATTTTTTGTTTTATGCGTTGTACGTGAAGGAACTAAGGATGCAATTAGCGGATGTGTTTTTGGAAAGTTCTTGTGGTTATTATTTGGTGCAAATTTGTTATAATCTGTTTCGCCACGTTTACAACTCCCTTTTACATGACCATAAAGTGTAGTAAATTGAATAATGGAACTTTTATGTTCTACTTCACCCTTTTGATTCTAATCCCAAAGAAATTTGGGAATTAAGGAATCACAGTTTGATTTTGATCAAGCTCATTTAATATGAAATGAGTATATATGTGTCATGTCATGTTTGATAATTTTTGTTTCGATTTTTTTACAGGGACTTGGTGCCGATCCTGAGCGGCTTGGAATACAACTCGTGGTTCAAGTCAGTGCGCTCAAGTCAAGTTAAATTGTCTCACGAAGCGATAGATCGACTTCTTCATGTTATACGCAAGTCTGTGACGATTGAGGAACTACACTTCGATAATATTGGAGCTAAAATGCGAGTTTTGTAAAAATAATTAAGTCAAACATATATATTCAAACGGAAAATTTAAGGTAGTCTCTCCTCTCCCTATCGTGACATGACTTCCCTTCGCATCGAATTGCAACAAGTCCACAGATATTTCCCCCCCCTGATTTATGGCGACCGATTAACCCATCAGAAGTTATGATATGATGGATTCACAAAATCATAAATAATATATTTGGAAAGCCTTGTTTTGTTTTGTTATGAATTTATTACGAAGAAAAATTGAAACGAAGGAAGAAAGGCGCCATGAGATGCGTCATGTGAAATAAGCACAGATTCATTTCGGTACAATAAGTACCATTTCATTTCCCCATGCATGCATGCGTCTGTCTGTGTGACTTTTACATTTTCTGACTACCTCCATCGAAGAATAAAAATCGCTGACAAAGTCATAACATTACCAAATCACTTTGTGTTCGTACATACTCGCCACTCGGTACATTATATTGACGGTAAGAAATAGACTGACTTTTGTTGTAATTGACAAAGGAAAGATATAAAAAAAGTAAATTAATGGCAGGGGATACTTTTTTTTCCGAATTCGAAAACTGTTTATAATCACATTAAATGAAAGTGGTCTCCTGACTTGGTGCACTTGGTCATTTCAATTTTATTTTGTCATAAATCAAGGAGCAAAGTGGATGCTAACAAATATTATTGTTGTGATTTAAAAAAAAAACTGATTCTTCAAGATCAGGTTTACCGGTCAATAAGTCAAACGTCTTCATTTCATTCTGCTTTCTCTACTCCACTCACACTCATTCACATACATTTACCAGAAGTGAACAATGAGGGCCATTAAGGATGTCTTGCAAGGGAAATGAGTATGCGTACACTTGGGCTTGTGGGTCGACAAGTGAGAATCATTACATGGTATGAACAAGCTCACGCAAGCTCATCATCATATCATTACTGCCTACTTAATACTTAAATAGGTAGGCATTATTAGTCGTAGACTAACCATTAATTTTAGTTCGTTGTAGTCTTCGTGTTCCGCTGTGAGGTACAAGAAGACTGTCTCATGTCTCAATACGAGCTGGTACATTTTTCTATCAAAGTCAAATTGTTGCTACATTAGCAATTTTTTCTTTTCACAATTGAAAGCTAATAACGGTCAGTTGGGTACAGGGAATTTGAAACGTCTTCACAAGAGTCATCCTCCTCATCCTTATTATTAGCCGTTAGCCTTCCTATATGCATTTATCAGAGCTAAAAATTAAGAAATCCGACTGGTGATGGACAGACGCTTGGGAGTTGTTTAACACTTGTAATGAAAATGAGATGAGTCGAAGTTTTTTATTTCAAATTTAAATTTTTTTCGAATACAATTCTAACTTTCAAATTTAAAGTGTTTGGTTCAGATAGAATGGGTGCAATAGTAAAATTATTTTTCCGTACAAATATACTACATTTTCTCCCAAAAAAATTATTCTGCTTCAAGAGCTTCTCTATATATACATGTAGATGAGGTGAGGAGGGTTATAGTGGGTGGGTGTTAATTTGAATTTGTTGTAGTAGAAGGCATAACTCTATTACATTACTTATTCTTAAACCAAATAATTACTATGAATTCTAATTGACTGTAACACGAACAAGTTATGCTCTACTTTTTATCTTTTCATTTTTCAACCCAGGCAGTGTATCGTGATTCCCAACTGTATAACCCCCGTCTATTTTCGTATTACTGCCGAGAATGATGAGAGATGATGCCTTAAATAGCAGAGGATTGGATTTATAGCGTATAAAAAGGGAAGACTCCTCCATACGTACATCTCAATTGTTTTTCACTTGCCCTTTTCATTTAACTTCAAAATGTTATTAAAACCATTCTCGTAATTTTTTTCGCTCAAAATCGGATTTGTACAAAACAAACATGGGAATTTGCAAAAAAAAATATTTTGAATTCATGCAATCTCCAAAAGTGGGTGTTCGCTCACAAAGAAAAGTATTTTCGTGTAGAGCCTTATAAAGCTATTTTAGGTAACATGAGGAGCATGAAGATGCAATCAAATTGGATTATGACTTTTTCCCCAAAAAATTAGTAAAGGATTGCCCACTGAATGTTTGCATTTATCTTAAGTACATATGTAAGGCACACATAGGTATGTACCTATTGATATAATCATTTAGGTATTTAAAAGACTACAAATAACCCTTTCCAATGAAAGCATTACTGATCATTGATCATCGCAGTCATTTTCCCTCTGATATAAAACATTTAGCATTTTTAACATCCTCCATCAATTACTAAAGTAAGCATTGTTATAAATGCATTAAATTATTTCACTTTGAAAAAAAACTGACTTCATATAGAACAAGTAAAATACTTTGGCAGGTCTTCCTTTTTTTTAAACTCATACTCATAATCATATATTTAACAGTTCAACCCTTCTTCTGCGTTTATAATTCTCTCTGAAAAACTCTCTTTTGTAGTTGAATTTGGCTCTATCCATGTCCAATTATTGTTATACACCGCTAACAACTTGAAGTCATCTGCTTTTTAATCTAATTCATCTTATTCATTATTACATTATGTATGTTTCATTCAGTTGCAGTTGCACTATATGCTACAGACTACATAGCTGCCAAACAAGAAGAATAATACAATTTAAGGTATATTTTTTTTTTAAATTGAATTGTGTGCTTATTCTTTGAACCTTTAAAACTCTCACAATCAGTTCAAAAATAGTATCCAATCCAACATTCAATACATTTAAGAACAAGCCGTTTATTCTAAAGAACATACGACCTTTCGCATTTTTCGTTCTCAAACCATACATGCTACAGATAAAGCACAGAGATTACCTTCGCTGATAGTCTTAAATGAAATGAATTTTATTTTCATTTTTATATGCTACCGATCATACAAATAAAAATGAAATGCGAAGAAAAAAAACGCTTTCAACAAGCCAAAAGCGGCAGCGCAGCGAGAGTGTAAAAATAAATATAGCTCATTTACATTGTGAGTTATTATGGTCCTTTACTCTAAATCCAAACTCGACTCATGGCAGGGCTATCTTTAGTTTTATTTAAGTATACATACCTGTTTGCTTGCCCTATGCCATATGCCTTCAATTAAACTCTGTGTGAATGCGAGAACTTTAGGCGGTGGTCAGTTACGCTGATGCTGTGCATGGTACTCAAGCACTTAAACTGATTTTTTATGAACAAGTCAAAAGGATCAAAGCTCATTAGGTGGTCCTTCACTCCTGACTATATGAATATGAATCTTCGAGAGGGATAACCTAACAATGTTAGAAAGGTTGAGTTGAACCTTAATGGTCACCATAAAGGTGGATTGCCAATTTTAATGGTGAACTCAACAGTATAGTAGTGGTAGAGAGTTAGTTCTACATACCTTTTGAAGAGAAATATTGACAAGGGGAACAATAACAATGCTTGAGGCTTGCAGTTTTTATATGGCATGCATCCATAGCGCACACATGACTGGCGAAACTGTGTGCAGGTAGAAAATAGAGATTGAACTTATCGAAATCCCGTAAAAAATTAAAGAATCGTAAATTTAGCCGAGGAAGATGCAAATTTCCTTTTTGGGACATGAGTCCCAATTCCCAACAGTGTGCTACTGCAATACGGCAAAGGTATAAAGATTAAGTGGGAAAGGTGCGCACAGTGAGGTAGATGCTTGTACTTTTGAAAACTGAGTTCCCGAAGGGGTGAACGTAGAGTGATGTGATTTGATTTTATATGACAAAGTGTCATGATCTTTATTGGCGCATGCTTGAGTATACTTTGGTGAGGATTCTTTACAGTTATAAAGTGATTGCATAGCAGAAATAACGATAGATACTTTCACTCATGCTAAACGCTTCAGCTATCTGATCTAAAAGATGCAGTTTGGCACTACTACCGTTATGCACATTGCTCCCTATTTTTGGTTCAGTAGTGAGCTCTGAATCCGTGATCAAAGCCAAACATGACTCCTTCTGGGTGACGCTGATGTGAAGGTGGCGATAACTAACAATGATGAAGTGCGTTTGTTCGTGTATTATTGTGATTTGATATCTACACATTTGCTCAGAAGGGAAGAGCGGTGGCAGTTACTATTCCTTGTTAAATCGAACTCTGATCAGTTAATTTGAAACCTTGGCTGGCTCATCAAATAAATGTGCAGTTCTTTTATTTGGATTGAATAGTTTGATTGGGGTGATCGGTAGCAACAGGATTTGAGAAGAAAAAATACGAATGTTACTTTTCAATTATGTGTTGGCGTTGGTGGTTTGGTTTGGCTGTGATGATTGGTGATGGACTTCATGTTCATATGAGAGTGTAGGACACACAAAGATGCTTGGCATAAGAGTATGTAGCTGCATCTCAGTCTACAACGTAACGCTGCCGCCTTGAAAAGAAAGAGAAAGAAAAGGAGAGCTGTCCCTTGTCACATGCGTCAGTTGATAATTGTCTTTTTTGCATGTGTCATGTTCAAGTACTGAAAAGGGGATACCCAGAGTGATTTAGATAATTTTTGCGAGAGCTTTGTTTGGCGAAAAAAGGAATCGCAGCAGTGGGCTTCTCCCAACATAACAGCAACGTTATCTTGGAAAAGGACCATGCCCAATGAGTTGTGAAGATATAGAAGTTTTCTTTCCTGTTGGCTTATTTTGTCATGAGAGTTGGAGTGGGGAAGGGGTGCCCAGTGACCATAAAGTTGACAAGTTGTTAATGATACTGCAGTTTTGAAAATATATGGCAGTCCCACTTCCGTCAGATTATTGTTAGTGTTGGTTGAGGAAAATCAGTGTGAAGACGTTTGTCATCGTCGGTCATCCATCCCGAATTTTACGGTGTAAATAAGTGACCAAATTGATTGATACTGGCACTGGCCTAGTATGAAAAAAAATATCTTTTTTGGTTTAGCTACTGTTGACCTAGTGTATGGAAGCTAAGAAAGGATTTTTAAGTGTGAATATTTTAAGAAAACAAACTACAGTTGAATATACATGTATTGCCGAGTTTTTGAAGTGAACAGCTACACACGGAAAAGAAAATCTATTCAAGTTTCTCATCTCCGTTTTGACATTTCTGAAACAATTCGTGCTACAACATTTTATCCGAGGCTTTGTTTGAATTTTTGAATACATTTGCAAAATGTTCGATCATAAACCCCGAGTTCAAAGCCATCCTAATGGCCAGCATTATGCATACGTTACAGCGTGAGTGAAACCGTTATGTTGTATTTCCCATAATAACCAAACTAACCAAATTAAGGACATTATTCACGAAGAAGACACAACCGAAAACAAACATAGCAGTGCAACATAAGTTATTATGGACTTTGGACAAAATTTGACTTGAAAAACAAGGCATCAAATAATAGCATTGTCAGGACGTTGATTGAAGGTACTGATGACGATGACTAACACTTGATTGAATTCATTCATAACCTAATGAATAGTTAATGATGACACGAAGTTTATTGATGTCGAAGATTTATGCTGGGAAAGACAATTCGTTGAAGCATTATTAGGCAAGTTTATTGATAAAAGTAAAAGATGGTTGTACAGAAATCAGCCTTATTTCATTTTTGTGAATGGTAAATAATAAGCCTAGATATATGCTATTTTAGTATGTACGTATGCAACTTCAAACTTCACCGTTCTAAAAATACTGAATTGCATCATTGCAATTGATGCACTCGCTCTTGTTCTCTTTTCTGTTCAAAGATGTGAAATCAAAGAGGATGGTCAAACCATCCCAATCATCATCATCATACAATATGCTATTAAAGAAGAATAGTCGATTGTTGTGATCATGATTTTATGATGAAAAAGTAATATAGGACATGGTTATTATTGTTACGATATTTTTTGAAGATGGTAATGAGTAAACGAACATCCCCATCCTATCAACTAATCTTATGAGGTTTTGACTGGTGGATTGCGCAACCACCCAAGAGACCTCAACAAAAAACAGAGATGTGATGAAAGACATTTTTTGTTTTGTTCAATGGATGCACATTTTATAGCTTTCCTGATAATAATAGTAAACTCATGTTAGTAAATGACGATGATGACGAGACCAAACAGGAATAGATAGTAATGTAGGCTTTATAGAGTAGGGATAAATATTTACTAGTACAAAGTTGGTTAGTTTTGCCGATTTTTTTTCTGCTAAAAATGTGCACTTAGAATCGCGAAGCGAATTTCTTCATAAGTTTACTTTTATGACATAAACATGACAAGATATTTTAAGGAAATTGAACAAAGTGTTTCCAAATATTCATGTGCCCTTAATTCAGAATTTTTTGAAAGACTACTTTTCGAGAGAGAAAACATTTAAAAGAAGCGGAAAAGTCCTAAATGTGTTCTAAAATTATAATTTTATGCGTGTGAATCGTAATCTTTGCAGAACCATTTGAGGGCGTTTGAGAAAACACATCGAACTTTTTTTGTCAAAAGAGGTGCGGCAAGCAGTAAGCTAGCACAATAACATTTTTTTTGACAAAAATTGTCAGTAATTATAATAATCTTTATCATAATCATGTGAGTAATAATAATAACTGCGTTAAAAATGTCAGAAAAAGATTTAGGAACGAAAAAGGCGTGGGAGTTTGGACTCAAATTTGGTTTGCGTACGTAGGTAGGTAGCTTTGACATGACATGATGTTCAGATCAGGAGTACCAGAATGTGTGTGATGCGTTGCGTGCGTCTGCCTATGACACAATAACACATATGTAGTGACAGTTACGTTTTTTATGTGCAGGTTTTTTCTTCTAAAATATATAAATTGGAGCAAAAAATAAAGTAATTTTTTAAACGTGAGATTTTCTGTCACTTTATAATGCTATCAACTTAATTTCCGTTTTCATTTTGACAAAACGCAAACGTGTACAATGGAAATAGGTAGCTTAAATGGATAGTCAACTCGATGCTAGTTGTTGATTTGATGCAATGTGGAATTCTTGCATAGATAGTCAAGCTATTGTTTCATTTTTTTATGTAGGGGACAGGTGTGAAATGTAGTTACCTACATTAAAGTAAGAGAAATAGGAAGACAATGCGTGTAAAATTAGAGTCTTTCGCAACTTGTAATTTTTACCTCCGCCTTGTGTTTACTCTTTGAATTCATCATCATCACCATCTTTGTGCTGTTCTGAGAGTCATTAAAATGATCTTTCTTTTTTTTCAGTGGCACATACCCAAAAATGTCCCCTTTGAATATAGGCAATATACTATAGTCAATTAGGTATTCAAGCTGTAATCATCATTATCATTACGACTATTAGCAGTGTTGAGAGCGTTGTCTAACTTTATAACTTTATGTAGCTAGTCATAAAAATAGTACAATTATATTGTAATTTCGAAGAGATAATCTCTTACTTTCTAATGGATCATTGTTTAATGGATCCGTACGAGGGATTAAGTAAGGGCTTTTTCATGCAAGAGGCAATAATTATCTGTAATTTGGATTTGTTATTTTAGCCCTTCTTACAGCACACACCCATAACCTAGGGTAGGCAGTTAAAGATGAAATTGGATAATGCTCGTTTTAAAAACGATTCTGTAAAGTTGCATACGTCCTTCCACTTGTTGTCTTTTAAATTGCAATTAAGTCATCCAAATACTTGTTTCAGAGTAATTTTCCGGAGTGTAATATCCTGGTCATGCAAAAATACTTACATGGAACAAAAGATTGATGGCAAATTAAAGTAATTGACTTAAGTACATCTTGATGTAAATTTTTGCATAAAAGTACATCAATATAACCAGAGAAAACCTAATGGTGAGAGATAACATGAAAGTTTTAAAGACTCGACTAGCTTAAAGCAACATGTCCAATGACATGGTATTCTACCTTACTGTA
>JAQGAI010002634.1:0-11980 GCA_034696905.1 Lepidocyrtus violaceus
GAATGTGAAAGAATTCCTCAAAGTTGAATGAAAGCTGATGGGAGGAAATTAAGAGGGAATTTTAGATGGAAACATGAATCATTTCTCGGAGGAAATGAAACAAGTATGGCCTATATCTCAGGAATTGAGTGGAGTAAAACATAAAGATTGTTATCGCTTCCACGAGCAATTCCATACGACGCTTTTGTTCCTACTACATTCCCCGTTGATGGATATCCGATACTCACTCTGAAAAGAAGAATGAGTGGTGTTGGTGTGGTATGGGAGGGAGGGAAGAGAAAGGAAACATATTTTAGATTTGATGGGAGGAATGGAGGACTCCCTCCTGAGAAGCTGACATGGACTGAAACATAACATACCTAACATGTCTAACATGTCTATAGTTATTTCTCTTTTTCAATTAGTCATTTTCATTTATTTTGAGAAAGAACAAAAAAAAGAAACTCACAATCAGCCGGGGAGGGAGTGAAAAGTGAGAAGAAAAATTATAGCGCGGAGTAATATTTTTGAAATTGGCTTTGACTCCGGCCGGAAATCATATCAGATTGGAACATGGGAGGGGTGCTACGCTCCGTTTTTATTTGTGGAAAACTGCGGAGTTTGAGTTGGACGGGGGAAATTTGAAGTTGGTTATGTTATGTTGGTTGCGTGTGAGCTTTTGAAGCATTTCATTTCATCATTTCTTCACGTTATTATTGAGAGCCGGATGGATGGGGATAACGGATTGACACGGGAGTAAGTTGGTGCTGGTACCTTTCTCTCTCCCGGGGAAAGATGGTTGATGGCCCTGGCGTGTGTCTTCCAATGGGGGGCACACAGCTCATAAAATTTTAGTGGACTATTGCACCGGCGATAAATTGAAATGCCCTGTTTTTATGTCTCGATCCCGAAGCTTTCCCTTTTTCTGTCTGCTGGCCTAGCACCGGTTCGGTTCCAGATTTTTTTCCAGCTCTGGAGGATCATTCATGGCAGGGTTCGCTGGAAAGTGATGAAGAAGAAGATGGGATTATTATTTAAAAGCCCCTTTCTCCGTTTTACTTCTCATCCCATTCTTGAAAATTCACGAGTTGGTTTGGTTGGTTCTGTTTTAGTTTTTCCGAGCTGAGGTGGAACGTATAGTATACCAAGCCATGCTATTCCCAGCAGCATAATCACATTTTATCATTTTATATTCTCCTCCTGATTTTTACTAGCCTTCTCGGTTCACTGTTATTTTTGGCTCTAAAAACGGGGTGATAATGATGACATGGCTTATTGGCAACAGGACAATTGTTTCCCAGTCCAAAAATAATGGAAACGGAAGTAGACGCGAACGCGTTCCCCTCGCTCGCTTGCGGATTTTTCTCATTTATAGCGCAGCGTTGAAGCTCAAGTGAAGTGAGTGGAGTGTTCCGTTGCCCAATCCCATTCCAAATAAATGCGTTTCTATTGTATATTATGTGAGTAAAATTGGATTAGTTACAAAAAAGTAAATTATTTATCATTCGAATGTAATTGTAATAATTTTTAGAAATATGCGGGGAACATTAGACGGGTTTTGCAAGTTCTTGTTTTGGAAAGTCGGCAAATCATTTTGCTCATATCCGGATGAAGGGACTGCCGGAGCAGAACAAATAGTAAAAATAGAATTATGGGCTAAATGACCCATCTCATCCTGGTTGATTTCCGGTTGGGAATGGGAGTAAAAGCGAAACAAGTGGATTTGTCCATATATCAAATCCCCAACAACAAAGGCGTTTCAAATGGTTTGGAAATGTCAATTTAATTTTGGGAACTAGGCTTATTTATTGGATTATTAAGTAAAATGGGTCATTTGAATTTAAAAAAAAAAACATTTTTGTTTGGGATTTTTATTGGAAAAGGTTCCAGTAAAGAACTACAGTGAATCTACTTAATAATGTGGATCATGGCTTGGAGGATTTTGTGTGACGTAACTTATGAATGACCCCCGTACACCCATCATTATAAATGTAAACACGACCGACACACTAAATAATTAATGAGAAAAGAGATTATCCATTTTTTTACCCGCTTCTTTCATTTTGCACGAAAGACTACACTATTCATGGTGGATCCATGGGAGGGAATGGAGGATGATCATGCTCACGCTGATGACAAAGTTTGGCAATTTGGATGATGGCATGTTGATGAGACTAAGATGGAGGGATAATGACGCTCGGATATTGTTAGAGAAAAACTTTTTTTCTATCGAACTAGTTGTTCCAGTTCCAAGCAAGCAAGCGTCAGCTTTTACTCTCTTCTTTGCTTCAATGATGGCTTATTTGGCTTGGAGGAGCTTTTCTTGGAGGAACAAGTACATTCATCTCTTGTCGCAATAACAGAATTAGTTTTTTTTTGTCTTCCCCTCCTTTAAGTTAAGTGTGCAAATTATGGGAGGAGTTTTCTCTCACTTTGTCTCCACTTTATTGTCCTCTTTCTCCTGTGATAAGGGAGGGAAGCAGTTCTAAATGAGTTTGGTAATCGCCCCTCCACTCACTCATTCATTCATTCATTCACTTTCCTTCCCTCCACTCCACGATGACGATACTTTTAGCAATCTTGCCCATTTTATTACAACTTTTTGCGATACTTTCCCCAATTTGGATGAAGAGAGAGAGAGGAGATGCGATAGGATGGGATGGGATGACGTTGGCCATGGACCATTTTTGAATCGATTTCACCATTTCTCTCCTCTTATTCTTCCCTTTAGTTTTTTTTATGAAGGCGGTTGATGGTGGAATGAGATGAGATAGTTATGTGTTATGGATGTTATGTGAGGTGGTGCCAAAAGTGCAAAACTTTTTATTCTTCTTACTTTTCATCATCATCAAAAGAAAAGGGGGGAGACTAAAGGAAAGTTAAACATAAATCATAACAAAAGAATGAAAAGAAGCTATAGCTACTACAAATACATCCCCACACACTAGATATCAGCTCGAGAGACATGGCCAATCCAAAATCCAGATCTTAAGCGTCATAGTCATAGCCTCCCTCCCATTTCCAGGAGCGTTTGTAAAGAATAATTTCCGGACAGAAAGGGATGGCTGGAAGGGGCTTCCAAAAACTTCCAATTCAAAAAACTTTGGGCGAAATGTCTAGTGTAGTCATATCATCGCCATGATCGCTTTGAAAAGAGAGAAACTCAGGAACATTCAGCAGTTCACCTCGCTCTTTCAAAAAGGGGTCAGTCATAAAGTACATCACGCAAAAAAAAATCCTGTCCACCTCCATCAGTTCACCATCACTTTTATCCGACGTCACTTCCGCATAATTGTGTCGTAGCCTATGCCAAATTTTTTTGAATGACCTGGATCCATTTTCCCATGCCGTTTTAGATGAACGACCCCCTCAACTTTATATTCCAGGAACATAGCCAAGTCTCTAAAAAAGAATGGAGCTGGCTGGGTGCATTGTACTCTTTCCTCTTCTCCTCTCATCCACCTTACCATACACCAATCCAATCCAACTCTCATGAAAGTCACCGTTTTTTCCTATTGTTCCCCTTCCAAGCTTCCACTTTCTCTCTCTCTCTATTGTTATTACTATTACCCCTGTTATTTCACTATTTAAAGGCTGTAAATGAAAACGTATTAAATACTACAAAACATCACATCATCCCATCCACTACACACAAAAAAAGATAACTAGCCATATCGTTATACTTATGAATGAGGACGTTCACTGTTCCCGTTATTTTGTTCCTCCATCCACCTCATATTTTTTTTTTGAATTTTCCTCTTTTTTTTTGTTCCCAAACAAAAAAAAATGGGAAACGAAGATAAAACGGAGGCGTGGGAGAAAAATTGGAATAATTTTTATTATACTGCTGACGGGCTTCTCCCCATACAAAAAGGGATGGGGGGATGTCATTATGGCCTTATCATTAACACTATCATCATCATCATGTCATGAGCCACCACCGGGGAGAAATTCCACAACTTTTTTTTTCATTCCCTGATAAATTGGAGGGTGGTGGTGGTGTTGGTGGAGATGATACTGATGATGGAGGAATCTCCTTAGAGATTCCCATTGTCTTGCGATACAAATAGTGATGATGACGTGGGGGGATGCTGATGGGAGGTAAATAGTTAGTTATATTTCTTCCGTTTTTTTTATTTAAAGCCACTAGTTCTAAAGCTCTGCTCATTCCTTCAACTCTCTGGAGGGGGGTGTGGAAGGGGAAGGGGGGCAACAGTGAGAAATTGGCTGCTTTAACTTCCCACTTTACTTTATTCTCATCCTTAAAGCTGCTACTTTCTCTTTTTTTTTCTTCTTGCTTATGCCGATGGTGATGATGATGATGATGATGGGGGTAATAATGATGATCAGCCTTGTTCTTATTTGAGTTGGCCCTCATTCAATTCAAGCGTTTGGGGCTAGCGTACTTTGGGGAGTTCTTTGCATCACCACCACCACCATAACAGGTTATAGTCATGAGTTGGGGGAAGAAGAAAACAAAACCATGAAGGAACCTTCCCCGTCTAAATAATAAATTACTCAGGAATGGACGGTGGTATAGAATGAAAGCATTATTTATTCTTTTTTTCTTCTCCTGCCTGACTCCCTCTCTCTCCCAGCTTGTTTCTTATCCGGTCTCGATAAAGCACATATTTTTTTTGGGAGGATAAAGGACACGGATGAGTTTGGCGGTGGTGGTGAGAGGAAAAAAATTGTGGTAATCTGTTTGATGACGATGGAGGAAAGAAATTAATATTATGATACAAAGGAGGGATAAAAAACGGATGCTGTGTAGTAGATGCTTTCTCCCTGGCTCTGCTCTGCTCTGGGGTGACGGCGTGACAGTGAGTAAAATTTATTTTGTGGAAAAGCCATGTCATCATGAGAGGATAATAATGCCGTTGTTCTTGGTAAGACGGTGGTGGTGGATTAAGAAGGCTGGTGGGAAGATAAAGATGATATTTTTTTATGTAAAATAATGGAGGGAAAAAGGGGAGAAAAGTTGACTCTTGGTTTATGTCATTTATTGGAAGTGGTTTGGGGCCGGGGCTGCATGGTATGGTTATGGTATGGCTTGGTTTGGTGTTTGGCTCTGCTCCTTCCCGGGGCAGAGAAGAAGATCGGAAACCATTAATTACCCCCATATTGGCCAGGCAGTGATGATGATGATCCCGGGGAAGGAAATTGCTGAGTTGCTCTAACCTTCCCTCCCAAGTACCTCCAAAAAAATTCCCTTGCTTCCTCTCAATCCAATGGTGAAAGTAAACAGGGACAAATAAGCCGGCCACTTATCATCCTCCTCCAACAGAACGGCAGAGATATGGAGTCTGGCTGGAGTGAAGTGGATAATGGAATGAACTTTCGCAGTGTTTGTCTGAAGGAGGAAAGAGGGATGGAGAAAATGGAGGAGTTTAGTGTATCACTGCCCCCGGGCTCCTTTTCCCGTCTCTCTCTTTCATTTCCCCTCCCTCCCTTCCTCCCAACGCGCTGATGTTAATCATGGAAGGCGCGTCGTTTTCCCCTCCACTCCAACCCAAACGCAATTTAAATCTCGACACTTTATTTGATTATAATTGTGTGTGAAGCAGAGAGAAAGAGGAAATGAATGAGGCAGATGTTGTTTTTGAAATTATCCCAGTCCCTCCTCAGCTCAGTTCGTTCAAAGTTTACTTTTTTTTTAAATGCTGCCGAAAAACAGAGACGAGAGGAAAAATCTAATTTTCCGGGGCTCCATCTCCATCATCAGATTCTAGGGAACGATATTACCTTCATTTCATTCTATTCCACCCGTTTTTTTATGATGAGGAGGTGGTTACGAGGGAAAGCTTTTGGTTCCCTTGTCCGAAGGGGCTCAAATAATGTAGTCATATTAAGCAGGTTAATTATGACGTGGGAGTGCTGATGATGATGATGATAATGATGACGTTGTTGTTGATGATGATGATTATGTTTGGAAAAGGCAGAACTATGCTTGGACACGCATCATGAACCACAGTAATCCTTCCCATGTTTCACTTTCACCACCACCACCTCCAATTGTTCTCCGGGAGGAAGCGGAACATGGTTCCTTTTAGGGGAGACTCTCATTACGATTTTTGTTAAGTACCCCCTCCATTCATTCATTCACCAAATTTTGGAGGAGGGAAAGTGGGCCACCGTTGTTTTTCCAGAATGAATATCATCATCATTATTATATTACACTGTTTGTCATCAACTCCACCACCACCTCCACATTCCTCCACATCATCATCATCATCATCCAGCCTGGACTAAAAATAAGCCCAGAAGAATTGCATTACAGCATGTGAAAATGGCCTGAGAAGTTGCTCGTTCCGTTCCCAGCATGGGTCTCCAGGAATGATGCTCACTCTCTCTCGGGGATCCACGGAGGATGGGATGGAGGAGGAAATGGAGGTACACATATTTCCATGTTCCTCCATCCTTCCATAGTATTATAAAAGGATTTTTTTCTCTATCATGAAAATTGGCTCTATAGCATACGTACTTTCACCCATGTCATGTTATATGATTACGTAATAAGATGATGATGTCCTGATTATGCAACAAGGAACCAAGAAAAAAAAGTACAATAAAAAGAGGAATGTGGAATGGGCAGGATGACGCCATAATAATCATAAAAAAATTGGGGAGGAATAATAAAAGCCTAATACATGCCAGTGACAACAAGGCCATGTGAAGAAGAAGACAGCAAGGCTGGAACTTTATTTTTTCGCCATGTTTCCCTTCTTCTTCCCCTCCCACGTCACGTTCGCTCCAGTTCCCTCCCTGCCTGTCCATTTTCCTGGCCCTGTCCCTGTTCTGAGGGAAATTTTTCAAGGAGTGAAGAAATGAAAGGATGGAGGCATCTCTGATGTTATCATCCTCTCATCTTAGATCGAGTCCTTGTGTAATATAATACCGTATAAGGAGGAATAATATTATTATGTCATTCTTGATTTCTGACTATGATGATGTCGTTTTGGAGGTGGTACAAAATGAGGAGGGATTCATTCTCCAGGGACTGGCTTGGTACGTCGGTGCGATGCGGTGCTGGTGCCATAGTAGTAGTACGCTGGAAGAATGGGAATAAAATGGGGAGGGAATGAGGATGGGATATGGAATGGGATGATATGAACCTATTTTTAGGTGTATGTAGTAGTCTTTCCATAAGTAGGGAAATGAGGAGACAGGCACGTCAGTTCCAGAAGGAAAGCGGAAGTGAATTAAAGTGTGTTTGTGTTCCATCCAAGTAAAAGTCCAACTAACTTGGAGCCATGACATGACGTAGTGGTAGGCTAAAGGCATAGGGATCGGATCCCATCCCATCCATCCATCCCATAGCACAAAGACAGGAAACGCAAGGCAGTCGTATGAAAATAAAATGTAGAGCGTTTACTGTAGCAGCCTCATTTCATTCAATCCTACATAAATATATTAGCTGAGGTAGCTATGTATTTTTTTTTATTGTTAATTTTTTTCTTGGAAGGAAGGATGGATGGAGCTATGTGTACTAAGCTAAGAATAAGATGGATACATTACGGTCATTTCCTGATCGCTTTCCCCTCACTTCTTTCTTTTGCCCCGCTTTCATCCCTGTCTCCAGTTTCCTTTGAGATGGGATGGAATAATATGGCTGGGGCAAGAATAAAAATAGTTTTTCTTTGCGTTTTTTTGGTGGTGGTGGAGAAAGCTGAAAGGAGTGTAGTGGGGAGGAACATTGCATGAGAGTTGGAAATCTATTTTTTTTGTGTGTGTGTGAGGAAGGGAAAAAACGGCAACTTATCTTCCATTTTATTATTCCGAGGCATTGCAGTGTAATCAACCGACTACCGGAAGTAAATTCTCCTTCCCAGCCAGCCTCAACCGAGAGAAAAAAAAAGACGTAGGTATATTTTTTTCTTCGTAATAATATTATGTACCATCATCATCCATCCCATCCCATGTAAGATGAGATGAGATGATAATGGTAATAGCGTTGGCGGTGGAAGGAAAATTCGATACAGTTTTTTATTTTCCTCGGTGGCGGAGGTTGGTTGGCTTTCTCCCGTCAAGAAATTGCATCCATCCATTCATTTTTCCTATTAATGCGACTCGGCAACTGTCTCCATTATACTTGCACATTCCGGGGGAACAACGCGACGGCGGTACGGAAGAGAGAGAAAAAAGGAAAGAAGAGTTTTGATGTCATTCCTCCTCCTCCCAACCCATCCCTCCCAACATATTATTGAGCAGTCATATGTATGATATGAGCATCCAAACTATGTACTATGTATATCCATTATAGACATACATACTTTGAATATGACATCGAGTCAAAAAAGAAAGAGCTCGTGGTAGAGAAGATAACATTTTTTTAAAGTACAAAAATTGATCCAAATTTTTTTTTCTTCATGAATTTGAAATTTTCATGCAGTTCTTGTTTGACTCACGTTATGCATGTGCCATTCTTCCTTCCCTTCAAAGAGAAGAGTCAACTCTTCAAAAGAAAATACAGAGCTTCTTCTCCTTCATCATATTCTCTTCCTCCACTTCCTCCTTATGTTGTTGTTGAATAATATTCCAATTTTTAGGACGACCTGGAGTGTGGTGTGTGGGGTCTGGTGGATAACAGGAAAGGAGATTCCATGCATTTTCAATTGTCTTTTTCTTTGCTTGGATATTTTTTTTTGGATCGTAAAAACCCTCTTTGAAAACTGGAAGTTGACTCTTTCAGTCTAGCGTCTGGTCTGACTACGGCGGAGGATAATTTTTTACTCCCCAACATCATCATTCAAGAATACAAGCTCCTCCAGACTACACAATAAGCAGTTTTGGATTCCTTCAGACAAATCCTTCACGGTTTTTTTTCTGCCTAAGCCAAAGAAGAAGAAAAAAAACTTTCTATTTTTTTCTTTCTTTTCATGATGGCGATGGCGACACATGATGTGCTGTCCAGCAAGCAAGGAAGCAAGTAAAAAAAATTATATATTTCATGCGCTTCAACAAAGTAAAGCTACTACCAACTACACTACGGGACATGGTCCACCAAATGGTGTAAAAGGGTCGACTTTCTCCCCAGGCCGGAGGAGCTTAACGGAACACAGTGGATAAAATAACCCTGTCAAGCAGGGGAAAAGGACGAGAAAGTTGCATAAACACGACACTTTCTCTTTCCTTTGAAAGATTAGGGGAAAACTAGCGTATTTTGGGTCATGCATGTCTCTTTATGTAACTTTCCCACATCGTTTATTTTCCAAAAAAAAATACCATGTCATGTACGATATATGCGTGTATTGAACAAGACAAGAAAACTTTTTTACCATTTCACTCAACTTTCTCTTTCATTTCGAGAGAGAGAGAAAAAGGAAAAAATATCGCCCATGAAGAGAAAGTCCTCTTCCCTTTGCCTTTGCCATGCCATAAAAAAGGGTATTGAAATTAAAGGATAGAAAAAGAGAAAGTGCAGGGGACCCGAGAGGAGACCAAAGATCAATATCCCGTCCACATCCATCCAACCAACCGAACCCGGCTAACTAGCTCTCTCCGTCTCAAAAAAAGGGCCATAAAATAAAGTTCAGTTTTAACCATGAAGCTACTACAAACTATTGATTCTTGAAGGAAGTGAGAACTAAAGTCTTTAAAAAAAATTAGGAATGGGAAAGGGAGGAGGACAATCCTACACGAAGAGAAAGTTTTTAATTAAAAAGCCAGCGCTACTACCAAACTATATTCAGGACATTTACAAGATATAAAAATAAAATCTTTTTTTTTATGCTTTGGCTCCCCGTTCGGAAATGGGAAACGGACTATTTTAATGAAGGAAGTGAAAGTGGGAAGGAAAAAAAATAGTTTTTTATGTAGGATGAGGAAAGAAATTGGAAGAGCTTTTCCGGTAAACATTTTCCAAAAATATTTGACTTTTGCCCGGCTCTCGTTTTCTTGAGGAGGAGGATTTTATTTTTAATTCTGAGGTTGACGCTGTTTTTTTACGGCAATTATATTTCTCCTTATTAGTTTCACTCCTTGTTTCAATTTTTGATTCATCCGTTCCGGTTATTAATCCGTTCGCATTCCACATCCTCCAATTCTTGTTTCCCTTTTTTACGGCCTTCTTCATCCGCCGCCGAATCAAAAAAAAAGAAACTTGTACTTTCCCGTTTTTGATTACGTAATATACCATTTAGGAAAGTGGAGGAAGGGGAAAGTAGTTACAGAAGCAAAACTTTGGTCATTAGGAAGAAGAAGAAGAAAATAAATAATAATTTCGCTCGTGTTTTACTTCTTCAGCAGATAGTTTGTCTCATGCCTTCCTTGGTCCTTTTCTGTCGTCCTCCTCCGCTTTGCCAAATTATTTACGCAATGTTGCCATTGCCATGCTCATAAAAGGGTTCCCGCTCGTGCTGCTTTCTCTCTCTCCCATCTTAAACGAAAGCTCACTCGAGCGGAACAAGGAAAGATATTAAAAGGGAGGAGAAAATTCTTCTTTTTCTCTTCGCGACTATCAAAGGAAAGAACAAGCTGGGGAGACAGGACAGGACAAGGACAGGATGATGAAGAAGAAAAAAAACTAAAAGATTAAAAGTGGAATGGGATAGTTATCTTCATAAAACAAACTCAACTTGGTACTATTCTTTTCTCCCATTAAAAATAAGGAACGATAGAGAGAAAGGAAGATGTTGGGTTTGGGATGAGAAATGAAATTATTAATATCATTTAGGGAAAGTTATGGGAGGGGAGGGAGGGAAAGTGTATTTTGTTTTATTGTGTTAAACGCTCATTTTCCTGGGCTATAAAAAAATGACAATTATGGCCCAGTCCTCCATTGTTCAGCAGCAGTTTTTATTTAAAGAGGCTGAACATTTTCATTGTCATCCATTTCATAATCGGCATCCTTGGAGTGAAAGGATAATACGTAATCATATAATCATGAAACGTAAATGGAGTGACGGGACTGGAACTATTTTTTTCAATGCGGAGGGATATCTTCTTCCCGTTTCATTTATTTTTTTCGGGGGAAATGCGAAGGGATTTTTTTCTTCTGGATTTCTTTTTTGGACTTTCTCTTTTTCCCTACTAATTGTTCTGAAATGGTAGCGGTGGTGGTGGCGGAGGGTTAGTGGCATGCTGGGAAACGGCTTGTTCCTCCGATGTACCATTCCATGTATTCATCCATCTGTGCCTTGTTCATTCCAACTTGGATATTAAAGATATGTATCTATGGGAAAGAAATATGGTTCGCAATATTTTTTATCGAAGAGGGAAAAGGGAGCTCTGGTCCCCGTCATACATAACTTTAGCCATTAGACTGGCACTCCAAGCAGCTGCTCCAAAAAAAGGATTGTGCAAGGAAGGAGCGAGCCGAGTCATTCATGTAAAGTACCCATCACATTTCACTTTCACAAGTGAAAGAGTGAGAGAGAAAGTGCACACATGTGTTCGTTCCCCTTTTCTCCCTTAGCTTGCAGTTTTCCTCTCTCTCCTCATTCCAAAATTGAAAGGAATGAATGAACAGGCTTAATCTAATTTTTTCGGAGGGGGGGGGTGAATGGAGGGAGAGTGAGATGAAAGTGGTGGTGGTGGTGGAGGGAAAAGGATGGTGACATGTCTCCCATTTTTAAAACGCTCTCTCTCACTCACTCTTCCCGTATTTGGGGGGGCTCCTCTATCACTACTTCACTCACTCAAAATTATATGTATGGAAGGATTTTGTGAACATGTTTGAATGACACATAAAAAAATGAAATTAGCATATGGGCCCCCTCCCTCCTCTCTATACATAACACATACATAGTATTGGGAGGAAAGTGAGAATGCCTCCCACTCACTCACTCACTCAAGATGTTTTCATGGGATTCATATATGCAAATGGACACAAGGTGTTTTCTCTCCACCGAATGGTGCATCTGTAGTTTGGCCAACTTCATCCCGACATCATTTCCAATTCATTTTTTTCCTCTGCTGTCTCTGTTCATGTCCATATCCCTTCACTCCCCCCCCCCTCTCGTTAGTAAAATGACATGACATTTCAATGGTCACATCTGAA
>JAQGAI010002635.1:0-11977 GCA_034696905.1 Lepidocyrtus violaceus
CTGGGTAGCTACCTACACAATAATGACTAGAGCTGGATTCTTCGTATGGTCTTGTCGATTCATTCAAGGTTGCAAGCAAGCGCAGCAGCAACCTGTCTTTTCCTCCATCTCACCGTCATCAACATCATCTTCATTAAGCAATTAGTTAACGTTTTTATTACCAATGTGATTTTATTTCCCGTGAAATGTGTGAATAAAAATATATTTTAATATTAACCCGAAGCAACTACAAATACAACACAAGATTACAAAAATCTCCTAGCTCTAGCTTCATAGAATGAGTTAGGTAGATTTATTTTCTTAGATTTTTTCCTTCGTGAGTTTCTTACGTTATATCATTTCATCATCATATCATACCACCATCATTATCCATGAAAGAAAGGTCGAGGTTACGTTAAGCTGATGTTAGAAAAATCAAAAAGCATTAGCTTCTGTATTGTGTGGTGTGTGCCACGATGCCAAGGAAGTGTTTGTTGTGCTGTGTCCGTCCCAACGAAAGAAAGAAAGGCGCAAACTCAATGTCATACTCATTACAATTTACAACCCAGTAGCTAATATGATGATGTCAGTAAGCAGTAGCAGTGCCAATCCCGTATTTAAACATCAAAACATCATTCATTTTATCCTTGTTTTTCTTTTTAATCTTGTTGGATTAGCGAAACCGAACCAAGCCTGTATAGTAATCATATCTCATCATCTTCATGCAAAAACAATTTTTTTTGGCAAAGTCGGCACAGCCTCCTAGGCAAATGTAAACTATAATTTGGCAGCAATGGTTTTCTCTTTTCTACCCAGCTTATTGTTGGCTTCTGCTATAATCTTTAATTGCATTAGCTAAGTAAAAGCCGTATACTATCACTATCAGATTTTCGGATGGATCTGAATGTTTTAGGATCAGCTTGCCCTTAACATAACCTAACCTATGATGTGACTTCACCAAACCTCCGGTTTTTACCTTAAAAAATAGTTCCTTTACTTTGTAATCTGTAACTTTTCAGTTGTATAAACAGCAATCAAATATTTTAAAACAAGCTTGAGGTGAGGTAAGAATGAATACTCGCTTCTTCTATGAAATACCGAAGTGTCATGCCAGATGCAAACAACATATTTGGAATTGTTTGCTGCTTCCTCTTTGCATGTTTTTTTTGTACGCGAAGAATGTATCAATGCAATTGTTAATCTCCAATGAATTTGCATTTCGATCCTGCTCCTTTTCCTTCCTCCCATTTTGCAGTTCCGGAATTTCATCAAGTTTTTGTACCTACAATTTTGCCTCTTGTTTAAGTTTTTCCTTAATAGAAGTTACACTCATGAGTTATTTTGTTTCATGAGCCTGTCCAAAATTATTCAGCCAAAAATTTACAAACTGAAGAAGTAAAAATATTTGCTTTTACATTTCCTCAATCATCTCACTTCCCACCCACCACCATACTAAAAAATCTTCTCCCTGGCACTGACGAGTGATGTCGGTGGAGAAGGAAGTTGACATGAAGATGAGTAAAAACTGCCAATGAGACTTTATCGCCCGTGTCGTCATCATAATCTAAACACAGAGCACACCTTTGGTTCGGCTCGGCTGCCTACCTACCTACCTCACATCCTTTCTATTCTCATTTCCTCTCCTCCCTCATCAAATTTTAGTACAGAAAAGAATCATAACATAACCATTTCTATACCGCTACCTTACACCAACCATCCCTTTTCACATGGGCTATGCTATATTGTTACTTTTTCTTGGCATTTCTTTCAGTAAATGGGGAAATGTTTTATTTTGTGACTGTAACAGTAACTTTTTATATTTGCATTGCAAAAGCTGATGCGATGACTTTGCCTTTTGAATGAGGAAAGGAGAGGAGGAAAAAACTTACTTAACTTACTTTTTCTCTTATCTTGCATAAATACTTTACAATGCCCATTTACTTCCCTTCTTCTTCGTTACGTATTTGATCATTTGAAGCCAAAAGCCAGCGGCTTTTCGCAACTGTTATGCGTATATTATTACGGTAATAATAATGGCACGCTCTCCTCCTTCATTGGGATTGCATTGCTTTCATTCTTCTTTTTCCCTTCGGTTCAGATATAGGAAAAAAGGAGATGAAGATGATACTGGATTGAATCTCGAAAGAGTTATGCATGTATCCCAGTCACCACAACAGAAAAAAAAGTTCACTGCCCTCACTTCACTGCTCACCAGCATCATCATCATCACAAAAACTTACACAGTCTCTGTGTGTACGTTGTTATAAGATAACTTATATATCCATAAAGACTACATTTTTATTATTAGAATTATCTAACATCAGCTTCATCATCATTGCCAGAGCCACACCACCACACATCATATATCCATTCCTAAACTAAAACCTGTACTTATAAGAAAGAAACAACTTATGCATTTTTTGGGAACGTTTTTTGATGGGTCTGCCCATACTTGTTTTACATAGACAATAAAAAAATACAACAGATGTAGACCATCATATGATGATGTAATCCCATGGAGGAAAAGGAATGAAATAGCATGCTTTTAAAAAGTAGTAAACTCACATTACATTACATACAACTTTCCTAATTTAACTTTATGAAGAGAAGGAGAGATGGGGAAGGAAATCATAATCAGACTACTTTTTGTCCGCAGCAACTGTGATTGAGGAACTTTTTGTTGGAGTCGATGGAGAGGCGAAATTGTCTGACCAAGGCAATAATACCACCACGAGAGTTTAAAAAAAATAGTAGTTTGACTTACTTCATTTCATACATTACGCTATGCCGCAGCTACTATTTACAATTGCTCACTCCGTTTCATAATTTGTTTCTTCAAAAATCCCTGTCTTGTCAATGTCGTCATTCTTCTTTTCTCATTGCATTGTTAAAAAGTATTGCGTGTTTACCTCATCGCATCCTCATTTCATTGCACATCATCTCAAAGCAAAGCAGTCAGTCGATGTCGATTCTCCTTATTTCATTTTTTTGTTGGTACTATTTAAATAGAAAAAAATATGAGGAGTCCCGACTATTGTGATGACATGACTTGATTTTGACTCACTAAACTGAATATGAATTGGATGTGTAGTCATTTTTCTATGGAATGGAGAGAGAGAGCTTCTTGTTTTGTAAAGAAACTTTATTACGAAATGTATTAATCATCCTTATCATTTCATTTTCATGATACATCCGCTTTCACAAGAACACACTGATGAGAAAAATTCTTTACTTGTGAGCTGTAGGATTGGCTCATGTATTGGTCCATTCATCGATAGTAATCCTCTAGAGTATTTTTTTTTTTCATTAAATTTTAGTAAACTAAACTATTCACTCTATTCAATGTGCGATTGGAAGGCAGTACAAAAGAGCAATTTGGGGGATTTTTTTCTTTTCGGAAAAATGCCCTATTTTTATGGATTACAGAACAGGAACATAAAACAGGCAATAGACAATCAGGGATTTTCTGTTTAGGACGATGACAACATCAATGATGATGATAACCATCATCATCATCATCGCAATTATTAGCTCTCTCGTTTTCCTTTCCCTTGAACAACTATCAACGCTCTTGTTTCCCTACCCATAACTTACACTTGAGAACAGAACCATTCAGTTCTGACAAGCTAACAAAGCATCATCCACAGATCACGTATGAAAAGGAATGATTTTTTATTGAGCAAATTGCTAAACTCGACGCATTATGGATAGCATAATCATCATCGTCATGTTTTGTGGTTTGTTTGTTTTAACATAACATGTTCATCATCATTATCCTCAAGCTGGTACACACATTCATCTGCATCAGCAACATCCTCAATTCTCAGTTCAGTACTTAAATTTTCAAACTTCAGCATTTTTTTCCCCTGATTGCTTTACTTATCCTAAAAAAAAGTTCCTTCATAGAGCTCAACTCCCTTGTTGTAGTATGCTTGTCAAGGAAAAGAGGAAACAACAAGTTTACAATCAACTATTACAGCAACTCTACAAAAGCTCAATATTTGTTTTTATGATGCATTGCATGTTACTAATTTGTATGGTGCCGAGTTGAAATCCTCATAAGTAGTCCTAGAAAATTTGTACTCTATTTGATTCTAGCGATACATAATATGAGTAATGCAGACAAACAAACATGTACGGTGGATTTGTAGGGAAATGACGTACCTATGACAGAGGAGAAGAGGAAGTGGAGGCGCAATAGAGATGTGCCTAATCAAAACACAAGGTTGGAAGCACCTGCTCATCCCTCGGACTGGGAAATATGAGATGAAATGAAAATCACTGGAATATACGAGCTTCCAATTACAATGGATGTGAGAGGAAGAGAAGATAACGCGTGTATTTAAGTCTGTGCAGACTTACAGATTCTCTCCTATCACCGAGAAAAGAGACAATACAAAAAACTCTATCTAAACCGTATTCAACGAATAATTTATTGCGTCAATAATTGTCTGAGGTTTTACATGACCCTCTTGAATTAGTTAGATAATGTCATTGAAACTCAATTCCGGATTTCCAACCAACCATTAATCTCTTTTCACGTAGACACATTTCACTTCCTTGCATTTAAAATAGCCTTCATTTAATTAGGGTGTGAAGGAAGCAACAAGCAACTCAAAAATCTGATTGTTCTAATATCTGGCATTACATTATTATGTTCTAATGTCTAATGTAAATTACATTAGTACAGTGAATTCATCCACCCATAAATATTTTTCAATGGACGAAGATGTAGACAGTAGGTATGATAGGATACAGAAATGCAGACGCAACCTCTTCTTGTTCTGCAACCCTGCTTGCATTTTATATAGTACAGAGTGAAATTACTAATGTAATAAGAAAGTCTTATAAAAATACATCCCTCAAAAAGTACTACAGTACATCTAGCCTTACTAATTTTTGCAACTTTTCGCAATTTAAAGTACATCAGTGTTTAGCATCTTTAATTACAAAGAATTTAATTGATTTTATGCTACCTCCCTACTCCCTGACCTGGCTGCTTTGCACGGAAGAATAATTTCATTTTCAATAGTAGCAAAAAAAAAGTACAAAAAACGTGTTTTTACTTTCCTCTGCAAAACCCCACAGACAACAACAGGACTATTTTAGATCAAGCTGAAACAATCTTCTTTCTAGGTACTACACAAATAAGAATTTGACTCAACCATTTGCATTAATACACCCCTAACTCCCACCCGGAAGGAAATCGATTTGTTCTACACAGCGGATGGATGTGTGAATTTGTCCTCTTCGTAATTCGTAATCCATTCGTAATATTATGCAAACTCTATGAGGCACTTGCTAGCTTGCCTTTATGACTGCCATTTGCCAAAACTAACACTGCAGCGAAATTGCTATTCAAGAGAATCTCAATCAATATGAAAAAGATACAAAGTTAAAAGGTAAGGTGCTAGGTGCAGTGTCACTGTCATCATCATCATCGTGACGACGCCTAGACAAGGAAGGAGAACGTTCTATCATTGCCCATGGCATGGCCTTGATGCGACTTCGTCGCTTCCCTATTCTGCCTTCCTAGTCAGCTAACATAACAATGACAATTGGCAATAAATCTCAATAATACAGAATTAGTACCCAATTTATATCCCATGGGTAAGGGTAAATAAGTTAAGTAAATTCTTTAGTAAATGCGGGTAAAATATGTTGCAGTTTTATATTTGGAGCTTTTAGCACATCTCCTTTTCCTGCAATATTTACAGTCAAAACTAAACTGCGCAGCTATTCATTTCCACACAATTTTGGGAATTTGTGCTTCATTTTAAGATACCCATAGTAGGGCTCAAACAACTAATTATAATTTAGCTTCGGGATTCAAGGATTCAACTTCATTTTCCGTGCTTGGTTGGGTTTGAGCCTGAACTGGTGATTTTGGATTTAGCTTTTAACCTTTAAGCTTGCTTTTGCTTGCTTAATCACCTCTACACTTCTTTCTGGAGTAATTGCAAACGCAGATAATTTCGCTCATTAACTTAACTAGCAAAATAATAAGTTACCTTATACTTCCCTTTTCCTTTTACGAACTGCGTGAATGAATATTCATAATGGGAAGAATATCTTTCATCTTTTCAAGAGCTAAACTAGCTCATTCATATGGACGCAGTTCCACGTAAATTAACATAATTGCCCCATAGATAAGGCAAGCAAGAGGTAAGTCTTCCTGATGTGATATGTGTTCAATGGTAAAATCCATTTGTCCAATCTACAGTTAAGCTTCAGTATTAATACGTAATCCCTCTCCAGCAGACACATAATAAGATGACGTGATTTTGTGACAAGGATAACTTCTCATCAGCTCATACTCATATCATTATATTATATTGATAATCATACTCAAATTAAATTGAACTGAACTCATACGCTGCCAAAGACTGAATTGATCCGTTTCAAAACTAAACAATTTGTTAAGTTAAATAAATACTTACCCAGCTCATTTAGATCCAATCCGTTCGATTCCCTATTATTACTCCAGTCGCCGCAAATGTCAGATCAGAATTCAGAATTAGAAACTGAATCATGAAATGAATAATCCCACTTTCACAACAACAAACTATTTCAAAATGGCAACAATTTCCAGTGCTTGAAACTGCGCTGCACACTTCCAAACTTCAATCAAGATAAGACTAATTGAATCTCAGACAGACACAGAGGAAGGACACTTGTCACTTGTCCACTTTTAATTTTAAAAGATTTTCCTTAAAAAACAATATCCTTTCTTGCACATGTTCTCCCTCCAATCCCCAATCCCCCTGTCATGCGTCACAGCAATTTTATATTTAAAAAAAGCACTTCCGCTTAAAAAAGAATCAACAATAAACCCAAACCATTCATTTCCGGTTTGATCCTGTCCGTCGTCTGTCAAAACAAAAAGCAAAAACTGTCAATATCTTTGCGGCTAGAAGTTGGCGGTTTCACTAATTTCCTTATTAATATGTAAACAATTTCAATTTATCATTCAGCACTAATTTATTAAAGCACTTGAGGCATTTGGATTATATTTTCTTAATTATAACTGCTCAATTTAAAATATTGCAAACAAACAGTGATGGGTCCTTTTCCTGTTGTTTGTTTACACAATGAACAAAGAAGGATCCAAACTTTGCTTTTGTAAAAGCGTTCCAGTCCAACTGCATTCACCGATTTCCTACAATTATGCAAATCACTACAAACTAGAGTCGAAACTTTAAACTAATTTTCAAAAATCTTTTCCTCTTTCAATTTTCTCCTTTTCCTGTTTTCCCTTTTCTCCGATTTTTAAAAGGACGGACATCAAAAGTCAAAAGTGATGAAAATGATGATGATGATCTCTGTGCACTCTGTGCGTGTAAACTAAGCTGTTTCACAGAAACTCAAGACAAACACGGCAAACAAAATTTTCAACAAATGTTCAGCTCTCCGCTCTGTCCCAGTTGCTGATTGAACATTGTGCATTGCATTGGTCTGTCTGTTGTGGAGCAGCAAATCCAAACCATCTCAATTCATTTTCCACTTCTACTCTCTGCTTCCTTCTGCTTACTCCAACCAAACTCCTAACATCAGGGTAGATAGTAGATATGTAAAAGAACTGTAAAACTGGATGTTTTGCATATTCCGTGTTCTGTCCTGCATTTCAAAATATTATAGAGATGTAACGTGTTGAGGAATGGCCAAGAATATCGTCCTAGTGTTTCACTTTTGGGACTAAAACAAGAGGAAAAATTCTAGATTGAATAGCGTGTGAAGGTACAGCCGTTAAAGGAAAACAATGCATGCATGTATGGAACTCTACCATGACCATACATAAAGTATTGGGGCGCGAATGAAATAGTCCATTCAAAACAGCTGAAGGGACGAAAAAGGAGAAAGCTGTAATTAACGAAATAAATAAATATAATTTAATTTACTAACCTAATTTTAATTAGCTGTTAGCAGAGCAGTTAGCGGATAACTGTAATTTAAAGTTTAATTAGTTGTAAAGAAGGAAATAATAAAGTTGGGGAGGCAAGGTTAACATCATAGTTGTAGTTTAGAGTTTTTGCAATGTTCGATAAAAACAGAAAGCAACGTGCATTTGCTTTTAATTAGTCGTTGATTCTTCCTCGTTTATTTACTCGACGAGCAGTTTTATTCCAAATTTCTGCAGTTGAAATTAATTGGGCGGACAGTGTTAAATCTAGTGGACTGTTAGCAATAATTTTTTAAGAGTAATAATTTGATTATTATATCTAAATTGTAGTATCGTAGGTTGTGTTGTAGGTTGTTAAAGTCATTCATCATTTGGGTGGTGAATTTTAAAATAGTTTCCACAAATTACCTGCCTATATTGCCTATATAATTGTTAGCTTTAGTAGAAGAATAAAAAATTAAACGGACGACCAAGTGACAAAAAGGCCATTCTGGTAAGTACATTAATTAACTGATATGAGAATAATTTAAAATTAATTGTTTCTTATTATTCCTTTTCTGGCGTCAACAAACGTTCATTCAACCTTGGTTCATGGTTTGATTGTTGACACTTGTGATGATGCTGCCTATAAATGGAGTTAGTATAATGAGATTGTAGTAATAATGAATACTATGAAGCTATTTAGTGCTTTTATTGTTTACGTTTTTCAATATAATAATGTGCTTTTTATCTTAATATAATAATTACAGGCGAAATCTTTGACAACGCCACCGGCGACGCCGTAATAAACTACCGGAAGAAGAAAGAAAGGAGTAGCAAGTAGAGGACCATTTATATTTGTTGACAAGCCAGTCACCAGTTGAAGTATCCACCAAAACGCTCATCATCTAACAATGGAGGGAGAACAGCACAGTTCGATTCAAGCAGCCCAAGCGATGATGCCTGGAATGGATATGTTGGGCGGGCCGAGGAAGCCCAACACCCTCCCAGTTTGGGGAAACAGTACCACAATGAATCTTAATCCATTGATATTAACTAATATTGAAAGTTCACCTTACTTTGTTGGTCGTCTTGCTGAATTAAAGACCTACCACGAGCTTGTCGACGAGATTTATTACAAGGTGAACCACTTGGAACCTTGGGAAAGAGGGAGTCGTGCTTCTGGAGGGCGGCGACAGACGGGAATGTGTGGAGGCGTCCGTGGGGTTGGAGTCGGGGGGATCATTTCTTCTGCGTTCTGTATACTCTACAAACTGTTCGCTACACGACTTACTCGTAAGCAAGTGTATGGACTTTTGAACCATAACGATTCCCCATATATCCGTGGAATAGGCTTCCTCTACGTCAGGTCGGTAATGTGCAATTAATATATTACGTAATATTCCTCACTATTCTATTTACATTTTATAGTGATACTAAATGTATGTGACTTCAACGGGCCAGTAGTTAATCATTTTGAATTTTTGTATGATGGTTTTAGATTCACCCAACCACCTGCAGATTTTTGGGATTGGTTTGAGCCATACATCGAAGATTCTGAAGAAATTGACGTTCGAGCTGGTGGCGGCCAGGTGATAACCATTGGGGAAATGGTACGACTATTCCTCACAAGGTTGGATTGGTTTTCTTCGTTATTTCCTCGGATTCCAGTTCCAATTCAAATTGCAATTGATAAGAAACTGACCGCTCTGAAGCACTCTACTTCAACGGACCCCACACCGAAGAAAGCTGATCAGCAGCAGCAAGAAGTTGAACCAGAGAAACCCGTGGAACGTAGAGAAGAACGTCCACGACGACGCTCCAGATCTCGTTCTCCAAGGCGTGACCGTGACAGGAGCCGTGACAAGGAGCGGGATAGAAGAGTTCGGCGATCTAGGTCCAGGGAATCTCATCGTCACAAGCGAAAGGATCACCGTTCCCGATCAAGATCCCCGAAAAAGAGTAAGCGTTCCAGGAGCCGATCCAAGAATCGGTATGACAAAGGCAGTAGTAGTGCACGCCATCGAAATGACCACCGTTGAAGTTCAAACAAATGCAAGCAAAAGTATATAGGTAGGTACATTAAGTTAAATAGTATTCACTATCCACAATAATGTCTTACACTTTACGCCTATGGCCTATGTATATTTTGATAATAATGATTGATTGATTATTGATTAGTTAATAATGTGTTATCGATATGTTAATTAACTTTATAGAAAAAAAATGTTTTTATTCTTGAACTAGTATACATATTACAATATCTAATTAATTTAGCTACAGATTACTTTCAATACTTTGTAACTCTCGTTGTATTTATTATTATACTATTCTGATGATTGATTGTTCTATATTCTATTTATAGTTTACACAAAAAACGTCGTTGATGGTTTATGTTTATGTACAATACACATACTTCTATTCTTCGTTTAGTTTTATTATTAAATACTTATTTCGGTACAAAGGTCAGGTAAATGTTCTCTAAGTACGTTTTTATTATTTAACAACTACAGTGTTTGTACAGTTTATCCTCATTATTACTTGAACCAAGTAGTTGTTCAGTGTTCAACTCAATAAATAAAACGCATAATACGTAAACATTCTATATACTGCTGCTGCATTGCATTTTTAATTTTGATATCATATGAATAGAGTAAGCCATAAAAATAGCATTTTAATACGGAAGTTAAGTACGTAACAAAAAAGTATTATTCCCTACAATTCGATCCGCGAATAAACATCGTGAAACACTTTGGCTATTGAGTACATCGTCATTAATTGTAAGTACATACAGATCATACTTGAGTACATTTTGCTCGCAACAACTTATGATTAGGTAAGAATAGTTTAATTGAGAAAACGATGTAGGAATCCTACTGGAATGGTTATGTTACGTTGGCTGTACTTGAGCAAAATCGTAGAGAGAAGAAGAACTAGAGCTGCCATTGATTGAAATATCTACAATTTATCCTTTAACGAGTCCTTCATATTCCAGACACTGAAAATTAAAAATAGCAAAATGATTTACTAGATTTTTTATTGCAATTAATAAATTAATAAATTAATTAATAACCGTACAATTTAAGTTATTGTTGGAATTTTATTTATCCTTACCCTTGAACTATTTGAATGGGAAGGTCTAATTGCTCCGCTAACCGCATCTTCGCAATTTTAAGTTGATTCTCCAGAGTTTTCACAATGAGCCTACACTTGGCTATCCCAATTTTGTGCTTTTTCGGCAGAGGATTGCTGTTAAACACTATTGAGCTGGTTTGTTGATGATTTTGATGGGTTTTCTTAACAATGGTTTTCAAATTGCCGGTAAACGGAGTTAGTTTTGACTGAGAGCTAGATTGGCGCATTGGCATTGGGAGCGGCATTTGTTGCATTGATGAAAAATTAGCTCTAATTAAAGCCGGTGGTTTACTCCGAGCCGGATTAGCATTAACATTAGCAGATACTTGTTTTGACCTCTGGAAATTAACGAGGGTTGGAGGAGCTGATAAACGAGCTTGACGATTTCCAGAGGAGTTGCTATTTACCGCCTTGTAATTATAGTTAATAGGTTCATCAACGGAATAGTGAGCTTGGAGATTTTCTGGAACAGGAACGGTTTCTTCATCATCGTACATTCCTTCTTCATAGCTGTCTCCGTTCACCTCCTCAATATCGTAACCGAAATTGTTGGCAAATTGTGGAGAGTTGTTCGTGGCGTAGTTTAAGTGAGATGTGCCATAATCTGAAATAAAAAGGAAGAGATTTAATTTCAACATGCATCAAACAAATTTTTAATTTAATTGTTCATTGATTGATTAGGTTGCATTTAACTATCTTATCTTGTCTTACCATCGACTTCACCCTCCTCATCCTGCATTTTCTGCCGGTTAGACTTGCCACCATCTTTCTTCACGTTCCCAGTTTGGATGGGAGGGAGTGGCAGTGGATTCGAAAATCTTGGATCCATCTGTGTCCCTTCTGCAGGGTCGACGTAATGCTGTGGAATGGCGGTGTGGGAGAGCCTCACCCTGGAGGAAGCTTCGTAACTGATGAAATCAGAGTCTGGAAAGTGTCTACTACAAACAAGTGGGGCGGCATCCCCGTTCGGAGCCCATTCCGGAT
>JAQGAI010002636.1:0-11977 GCA_034696905.1 Lepidocyrtus violaceus
GACTCTGGTGTAGATGCAGTAGGTATTACAATTCCCCAAACTACATAGTGGAATCAATGACACTGAATAAAACACGCTTCCATTTAGTCAACGGCCTTCATCCCAAAGTCACTTCTTTGGCGACATAGGTGGTGGTGGTGGACAGTACAAAATCTAGACATCCACCAAAATTATTATTATTATCAAAGATGCTTAGTAAGGGTAGGAAACTACAAACTATTCCTATTTGCACTTCCACGAAGCTTCCCTTTCATGTCATACTCTGATTGGGCACTTCAGGACGGGGAAGATGGAAGGACTGCTGTGCGACAGCCTTGTGAACATTTTTTATTATTGTAATCCCACGCGTGATTAAGTTAATCATAATTTTCATTGGAATTTTATGAGAAGGGGCAGGCAAAATAGCAATTACCTACTTCATCCATCAACCCAAACAATGGATGATGCAGTTCATATATGTCTACTTCAAATTTTAAAAAAACCACAGCATAATAGGTTCGCGTCATGTCATGACATTTCAAAGCGGACTTCCACATTTACGCAGGTCGATCCAGTGACAAGTTTTTGTTGTGGTGTGCCATGCGGCATCCCCTCCATAAATAAACCACACTGTAGGCAACTACTTTACAAATATAATTATAAAATGTCTGCTAATATATCGGCTCCCAAAAGTTGGTAAAATTTTCAGCTCACGTATGCAACACGTATTTTTCCACGAATATTTTGGGACAAAGTCTCATCCAGAAAAAAATTCTGGGGAAAAAGGGTGTTAATTGCGGTGGAAATTACTGTCATTAAACCATAGAAGTATTTGGGGGGTATTTTGTATATCCCATGAATGATATAACGCTAAAGGTTCAATGTGCTCTTTAGCGGTTAGTTCGTGCACATTTTTGTAAAAAAAAAATCGAATGCAGAATGCAAATGAAGGGATTGGGAACGAACTAGCTAGAGATCATCATGATGAAAGTCACGGTGCGGTAGAATTGAAAGCAAGTTAAATTGTATAGAGATGGATTTCGATAGGATGACATTTTTATATTATTTATTTAGTTTGTACTAAATGGGTTGGCAGTATTTGCACTTATTTTGTGGCAGTTGTTTGATGAACTCATTTCAAACGAAAAATGATTTTAAAATGAGGAAGAAGTTTATGACTTTTGACATCACATCACAGTATACTTCCTTTGTCGCTTGATGATGCAACTGTGCGTAATGTAATAATGCGTGAATAAAGAATTCGTCAATAGTGACCTGCATCAATTCTTTATTTCGTATGTCCGGTGGTAGGCAGTGGTTTTTTAGTACTCAAATTTTCAATTTTTCACGCAGTTTGAATCATCAGCATTATATCATATAAATTACCTACGCATGTCAGTGACATACATATGTTTATGATATAACTGCAACGGGACTTTGGGTTGGCTTTCGTGGTTGTGACTAATTGACCAGTTACTCACTATCGTAAACCAGTAGGCATAATTTCGTCAAGATGTTACTTTACTAGCATGACAGATTGACAGCATCATTCAAAAAACTAAAAAGAGCAATAATCTCAAAATCGAAACTTGATACACCACTCGGCTCACTCTACCCCATTAATGTTTACCGTATACGGTTCAGGCAAGCAAAGCGATAATGTAGGTCGTTTATTTATTTTATTGCATTTTTCCTGTTATGCCATTTAGGTTGCTTGCATATTTACATGTGCAATTTTTGAAAACAAATAAATACGAGCTGAAGAAGATTCGTTTTAAGTCTAAAAGATTCCTATTTCTGTTCGACATGCATTTATGACTTAACTTGTCCAAAACATGTTGTTTGCTAGGCTATAGTGCAATTTGAAGCGTTACACGGAAATGCTAATTTCAAGATGATATGATACAATCAGTTCAAGTAAAAATTAAGTTTATGCAACAGTTTTGGTCTAAATATCTACACAAGCTTCATGAGTAGGCATCTGGATTGTTTGGAACTCCAGTGGAATGGAGTAAACACTATTATTCAACTTTATTTACGCTTGCATGATTTTTGCAAACAATTCTTAAAGATACGCCATTTTCATCCATTACATGTTCGTCAGTGTTTGATATAGATAAACACGATACATATTCAAGCTTCCAAATTTTTTATTCAAAGAGTTCCATTTCCCCCCTCTAGCCTGACCTTCATAGTTCATGGACGTTAATTGCCGGTGGAAGCATAATGAACAGCCTATTATGTAAAAGAACAAAGGTTGAATTTAGAGACTGACTGGACTAGTTATGAGGTGTGATTATTTGAAAAATTTCCGTCAAGTTGTTCCTCAACTTCCTCAGTTTTATGCTTGATGATGATAAGAGAATTACGTTTCTTACTCAATAAGAATGAAACACATTGTTAGTTGAATATAAAGGCATTCGTGTATGGAAGCTTATGAATCCCGACTTTTCTGCCGGGGTTGCTGCACATTTCAAAGAATCCCTGTGGGTTCTTCCACTCGGGAAATTTTCCATCATTATTCGGAACTTTGGGATTTAAAATTAGACTACGAAGTGATAGCAGCAGCATAAAAAGCAACACTCATGTTACTATCATACCGTCATGGCGTCGCCGCATTACTAGTTAGAGGTAGGTATTCCTATTAAAATGTCCAGTACTAGATATACGCACTTTTATTACTGAAAGAACCCCCCATAAGGCAAATTTTTGTTGCCACTGTGGACGGTGAACTATAAATCATAATATTTTTCTTTGTTTCGGTATGCATATATTGAGATGAGTGGTCCTTTCACATAGCTATGATTTCACCTTTACTGTCCTCATTTTAAAGTCCACTGTTGAAAACCATTTTGCTCCTACCCTTTCCTCTAATATATTCAGTGAGTGTGAATCATTGACACATGCAGAACGGAAACTACCGATGCGGTGACTAAAAGAATTAAATGCTATGGAAAAACCCGCTAGAAAAAAGACTCGAGAAGATACCTTCCCATTCTAGGAACTGCGTATTGATTCTATAAATAAGTGCCAGTACGGGGAGTTGAAGTATGTTGTGGGTAGTTTAAGTTGTGTTGGCTCAGTTCATTAGAACCCTATTAGAACAACACATAACTACTTGAAATAACAATAACACACACAAAACAAACCATCCCAAGCGTTTAATATTTTGAAGTCTGGGAACGAGAACTTGGCGTGTTAAACGTTTTGCTTTCAGTAACGTCGACTAGTAGTTGATCATAATGTACGAAAATAATTTTGCAATGACAATATAAAAAACACGAATGCTTTGTTGTGGGACAAGTACCTTTTCTTATTTACTTTCTTTGATTTCATTATCAATTAGTTGGGTACCTATTTTACTGAGAAACTCTTCGGGAGCATGGATCTACAGAGAATTTACCTGAGGGGTGAAACTTCCCTATTTACACAGTAAAGGCTAATTTTTATAGTGTCTAAGGAAGTAATATAAAGATGTGCATCCTTTGTTCGGTAAATTGCAGGTATGCATGTATTTACTAGATATTAATGGTACGTATATGCATACCTATGCAAAGAGAAGAGACATGCCTCCTCACACCAGACGCAAACTGAAAAAAATACTTTTCGAAATGTTGAACTCTTTCTTCGTAAAGGGTTTGAGAGCTTTACTGCGTATTTGATTGCTGGCAAACTTTTTGCAATGTAAAAGTCTTTAGTACTACTCATATATTTCACATCTTTGTCGTCATCGACAATGCAGTACGGTACGGTACCTGTTTTAAACTTCAGATGCTCGATCACAATCATTACTTGGACCTAACCAATTTTGTTTGATAGTTTAATCTTGATATACTGTCTACTGCAATCTACTGCAATAGCTTACTTTTAGAATCTAAGGTGCATTTAAATAGGGATTAGCGCACGCTGGCATACATCATTAATGGTGGTTAAAGCCTACCCAACAGGTTCTACGAAAGTTTACATTTTGAGAAGAAATCTCTATAACCATCATTAATTCGAATTCAAATGCTCAAACGATGATAGAAGAAAATCGGCGTGTTCTCATTGCTGTAGGCTTTTTCTCGTTAAAAAAATGACGGTTTTACTTTCTAACCCACACTAGCCCGTAGATCGTAGACGAATTGAATATTATAGAATTTTCCAGTTGGTGGGTGAGGAAAGGAAGATTTTTGTGAAATGTTTTCCCGGCCACCCCCACCCTTTTCTTTAATCATATTCCATAGTGAACAACGCTATATAAAAACTCCGTAAATTATACTTTTTATTTGTATCGTCAAAAAAAGATGAATGAACTGAAAATTATGTTCGCTTCATCACAGTTGGAACAATTTTCCTCGGAAAACCACGTGGGTACTATAGTATTACAGATTATAAGAACTTTTGAAAAGCAGTTAAAAAGTTGGTATCATGGTGTGGGAGGAAATTTAAATCATAATTTATTTGCAACTAAAATACCTGCCACGTATACCCCTACCATTTCCAGCCAAATATTTTTTGTGATCTCATTTCGATTTGTAATTTTATGTATTGCCCACAACGTACTTTTATTGAAATTGAATTGGCAATCAATTCATTAGTTCCGATGCTAATCACAAAGTATAATGCATGGAAATACTTAATCCGTGTACTAGCCTTTACATAACATACTAGTGCATGTTTGTATTTACTACCTGTACACGAAAATGATTCACGGTTGATGAGCATGCTACAATAACAGACAAGCGCATATAAAGCAACAACAAAAATAACGTCCGTAACAGGCCAGTTCAGGTGTACAAGGTCAGCCCAACGATAGAAAACCATGCAAAATTAAACATCTGCATTACATTATTATCCTATATTAAGTAGTGTATTTACGTCTTGGAACATACTATAACACCACATGTTATGCAAGTTTTATTCCAAGATGAGAAAGATATTTTTGGATATTCTTGGCGGATGAAATTTGTACCAACTTAATTCTGAGTACTCTGTACAGAACAGATAAAGCAAAGGCATTCATTTTATTTCCGCATGGTTAAAGGTGTGACTTTGTTCTGTCCACCGATGTCAGACATTCCACCTGCATTACGTCAATCTGTCCAGGCCAGAGCGACGAACTACCTACCTGTGAGAGAGTTGATGAACAATTCAAGGAGGATCCGGCACGGCATAAAATTCATATTATATCATATCATGCACACTTTTATATCATTCTTTTTTCATCAGGCTCTATTCATTGGATGTTTAGTGCATGTAACCGCTTCTGCTGTAAATTTTAATGAGATGGAATCCAGATATAAAACTGTTCATCATCAAACAAAAATGCTTGGTGTCTGTGTCAGGTGCTCATTTGAGGAGGCTAAATTACTAAGAAATTGAATGTCTGCTTGCTCCGTGCGCTCTGATCTAGTTCTGATATCATGATATACCACTTCTGATATTCTGCCAACATGATATCTTAATTTTTTGCATGAACTGGAGCAACGATGTCCTTTCACATTTTTTCCCATTCATTAGAGACATGACATGTCAAAAAATGCTTCCATTCTTCCAAGTTCAAGGTTTTCCATAATAATCCACACAGAAACCTTTTGTCCGTAAAAATGTATTTACTTCCAGCAGATTTTATCTGTTATTCATACTGTAAACAGTGCCTCTCCCTATTACAGTCTTTTTTTATAATGACTCATTCAATTTTTGTACGTTTGGGAAAACTGATTTACATTAAAAATACGCCAACTTATTTCCTGAGTAAATGATAATGATATGAAAAATTCAGAGTCAATATTATTGCAAAAATTTTCATATTGCTCAACAATGTAATGATGCCTAATCCAATAAGTATTATAATAATAATGGCGATTCTGAAACTCAATAAGGTACTTTGCAGTTTTAATTTTATAATTTTCTTTTCAAAATTTTCCATAGGAAATGGGGACGATCAACAAAGGGTACATGTACGACAACAATGGCATTTCCGAACCCAATTCGACAAGGCCAACTGATGGCAGCGTCACTGCAAAGGTTTGTATTTTTCCTTCCTTAAATAATGACAAAAGTTGCTTCATATTTTATCAATTAACTTGTTTTGTAATTTTTCAATTGACATCCTGTTAAGATTGTCATTTCAAACAATTACCCCCCATTCATTCAATTTGAAAATGCTGAGTAGGTATTCTGATTATAATTTCACGCTTCATAAATTAATTTTATTTTTTATTGAATTTGCAGAAGGTTGAAAATTTACCTGAAGAGCGACAAACATGGGATCGGCCTATCGAGTTCCTCCTTTCATGCATTGCTATGTCAGTTGGACTGGGAAATGTGTGGAGATTTCCGTACATAGCCTATGACAATGGTATGAGTTCATTCAACAATGTATTGCTACCTTGTTGTTTATCATCTCAAATTTTGCTAATCATTTTAGCACTCACTCTATTTACTACGGATGAGGAGGCACAAAAATATTTGTCGAAAAGAAATAAAGTCATTTCAATGGCTACTTCACCTCATGAATGTGATGATCATGCCTATTTTTATGCTATTTCAGGGGGAGGCGCATTCCTAATTCCGTACCTCATTGTATTGTTCTTCATTGGGAAACCGGTAAGTTACGACATTACTTATTAACTCTAATAATAGATATTTCAAATATCAAAGGTACCCGGATGAAGGTTATTTGAAGATGATTTTCATCGAAAATATTTATTCGTCTTATAGCTGTATTTCCTGGAAATGTCCATTGGTCAGTTTTCATCCAAAGGTCAAGTCAAAGTGTGGAGGATGTCTCCAATTTTCAAAGGTACTTACTCTTACTTACTGCGGCTTATGAATTCTTTGAAAATGATGTAATTCAAGATGATAAAAATTATGTCATTTATACAAATGATTTAACTAAATATTGTTTGGCTTAATTAGGTGTTGGATATGGCTCTGCATTCGGAACTGCCTGTGTTCTGAGCTACTATTGCTCATTGATGGCAATAACCGTGTATTACTTTATCCAATCATTTAACACTGTCCTCCCATGGTCAGTCTGCAACCCGGACTGGGAGGAGTCCCATAATGTGACATGTATCAACAACACTGCCTATTCGAATTACAACAAGAGTGTACCTGAGCTCTATTTTAAGTAAGTTATATGAATAACAGGAATGCGTCCATTTATAAAATAACTTTAAATGCTAATGAATCATTGCAATGACTTGTACTGCGGAGTTTAAAACGTTTACTGTGGATGTACGTATTCCACTTGGAATTTGTCTGCAACTCTGCATCCGAATGGGATGACATCATAAATTTAAATTCTAAGCTCATTGTTTGCATTTGGATTAACAATACGAACAAGTGTACCTGTTTATATTGTATTTTTTTCAATGTTTTCTCCCGTAAATCGACTAAAAAATATTTACATGAGCTACGAAATTTTTTCGAGGAAATAACTTACTATAAAATAATGTTCAAATATGTATAGTCCACTTTTAGAATGAGGTTCAAAATTTGGAACTTTTCATCCTACGGTAATTTGTAAATACACAGGAATAGCGAGGTCGCGAAACTACAGATATCTCTACGTAAATATACAAAATATCACGAATATATCTACGAGGAATTTTGAGTGGACTGGTGATTGAATCATGGAAGCATAGTCAGAGTAATCTTTGATATATTGACTATTTTACGATTAGTCTATGATTGTGTAGAATCGGAATATGTTGTGGAGATGTATGCGATGTTATTCTAAGTTTGCATGCATATTTCTAATATACCTATGAAAAAGATTCGTTCGTAATTCAATTCGTCAATACTGTATTAATTAATTGTATACGTATTGTTTTTTTTTTAATTTTTCATCTTTTTTCTATTTTTTTAGAATTGACGTGCTTCGCGAGAAGGATCAAATTTTTGACGGATTAGGAATGCCAGATTGGCGATTATCCCTTTGTCTTTTCTTCTCCTGGGCTGTCATCCTGGTGTCCTTGATCAAAGGTGTCCAGTCCGCGGGGAAAGTTGCATATTTCACTGCCCTGTTCCCATATGTCGTTCTCATTATCTTGCTGATTAGAGGAGTTACTCTTGAAGGCGCCTGGGATGGAATTTATTATTTTATCAACCCACAATGGAACAAAATTTTGGAGGCGAAGGTTCGTTTTTTTTAAATGCAAACACTCAAACTTTTCCGTAACTATTCATTTGGTTGCAATAAGTAATCTAAGTATTCATTCATCAAATGAACTAATGATTTTTTAACTTAAAGGTTTGGGCTGCAGCAATCCAGCAATGTTTCTTTTCACTTTCTGTCGGCTTCGGTCCAATTATAATGTTCGCGTCCTACAATCCATTCCGTCACAACGTTTACCGGTAAGCAAAAATTTGCTTTAATTAATTCTTACATGTGTTTATAATAAAGTTTGTGTAATTTTTTAACAATGACATTTTATGGTTTTACAGAGATGCTATGATTATCAGCTTAACGGATACTTTCACCAGTTTGTTGGCCGGCTTCACGATTTTTGCTATTCTGGGCAACCTTGCTCACAACTTGGGAGTGGGTGTCCCGGATGTTGCTGGAAAGGGAGCAGCTTTAGCTTTCGCTTCATATCCGTTGGCTATATCCAAGTTCGAAATTTTGCCTCAGGTGAATATTACTAAATGTTTAGTACTCCATTCATGCAGCCTTACAGATTGCCCTTTGCTAATTCTAATTTGGTAAATTTTCAGCTTTTTGCTGTTCTCTTCTTCCTGATGTTGTTTACTCTCGGAGTAGGAAGTGCCACTTCACTTGCCGGTGGACTAATCACAATTATCCATGATCAATTCCCAAACACGGATAAAAAACTTATTACTACAATTGTCTGTGTGTTGGGATTCTTGGCTGGGCTCGTATACGTCACCCCAGGTATGAAACAAGCCAACCATCTGATTAATCAGTAATTTTTGAGCATTTGAGCATAACAAAAAATTTGCAATCGAAAACTGACCTGTGACCTTTGATCAATTTATAGGAGGACAATTTATGCTGGAGCTGGTAGACTTTTTTGGAGCATCGTTCGTCATATACATAATGGCTACGATCGAAATTATAGCGATAGCTTGGATTTATGGACTTGGAAACGTATGCCGGGATATTGAATTCATGCTGGACGACAAAGTTAAGAAGGTCGGCATTTACTGGAAGTTCTGTTGGGGACTCTTCATTCCAGTAGTACTCCTCGCTGTATTGGTGAAGTCACTAATTGACATTAACCAAGGAATCGATTTTGAGGTGTATCCAACACCGGTCATAGGTATGAATTTTGACTACTAAAAATCATCAATCACACCCTCCAGATTAAAGTAAACCAAAGTTGCTAAACTGATTCTCAATTTTTATTCCTCAGCGTTTGGATGGGCCCTAGCAATTATTGCCATCCTGTTAATTCCACTGTGCGCAGCTCATTCAATCATGACAAGGAAATCAGACAGTTTCTTGGGCGTAAGTTTACGCAATCAATTTTACATTCACTGACACTGGCCGTAAATTTTAATTAAGGGAAATCGACCACAATTATTGATCGAACTTTGTTTAATACTTATTCCAGAAGCTGGCAGAGTCCTTTAAGCCTGCCGCTGATTGGGGACCAGTCGATCCAGATCTTCACCAAATGTGGCTGGACCATTCTTCAAAATCATCTGGAAACATTTTCGTCACTGGAATCAAATCAATCAAGCGATTCATCAAGAAATCCAGCTCATGAAGTTAATTGAAGTATTTTCATAAGTGCAACTAAAAAATACAAACAGTGATACTTACAGTTATCATCAGCGTACCTGCTAGTAAAGGTAAATTGCCATATATAAGCACATTCGGATTGCAGTTCAATTCGAAAAGTGTTTTCCCACGTAATTACTTAATAATAACATTTTTACCAGTAAATAGTGTATACAAAGCTAAATGTAAGGTGTACAATAGCTAATTGAGTACGTATGTACTTGGCTTGGTAGTATATTTGTCTAAGTTTAATTTTAGAGAAAGTCTTCAAATATTGTATCATTTTAACTAATTTAATGATGACCTCAACCCTTGGTGCAAGCATATCTTTTCCATACTTTTCCTAAAGCTGTTTATAACAGAGACAAACTGTTTATGAAGCAATAACCATCAAATGTGATTTTTACATTTTTAAAGAGCCGTATCCTCCTGAGTATCTTGCGACTGACTGATGTTTTCGAAGTGAGAATGTTTATTTTATACATAACTCTGTACATAAAGTATTATTTTTATTACTCTAACTATTACAAAGACGGCTATGGTTTAAATGCTAGCTGATTGTGAGAAAAAAAATGAAGGATTTGGAAAAGTTTGTTGAAATAAAATACAATAATTATGTTGATATACTTAAAGAAAGTGTCTGCGCTATTTGTTATTAATTTGTTTGTCATCCATTGCATTCTCTCTATCGAACGAATTTAATTAATTAAATTCACAATTCCGACTACTACCATCACCAGTCGGCATTGACCAACTCGAGTACAAAACCTGACAGCACCACAATCCATATCCATTTGCCTTGATACATTTACGGTAGGATGAGGGTAGTAAAATTCTACCTGTTGCTTACAGAGGGTAGTAGCTACTACGTATAAGCGTACGGTTTTGCAAGCTCAAGACTAGACAGTCGACGGCTTTTTCCTTCTTTCCCTTCAGTATGAAAACGTCGGTGTCTTGGTCTTTGTTGTTCATTTCAGCATGATTCTCAAGCGAGTGAGGAGGATAAAGAAAGCTATTCAAACGTGAGCAAGGACGTCTACACTGGATTATAGCGTGAGTTTGAAAAGTTACGAGTAGTTTTGAAAGAACTAATTTCTCCATGATTTTAACTGTATTTTTTAAACAATATTTTTTTGATCTTTGTTAGTGACGTTCCATGTGCTATTGAAAAATAATGTAGTCAATGCAGTGCAATATTGGATTTTCAGTAACATTACGAATACATCAAACAATTGCTTCATAAGTATGATTAGTGATGAAAGAATACTTGTGGATTGGTAGTTTTATTAAATACAGTGCAGTTCAACGGATACACACTAATAACGTCTTCTTATGGAGCAAATGGAACAACAGGAAAGGGTAAGCCATTTTTCATAATTTATCGTCTTGGACTTCGAATTTTTTTTTACTTTTTCTTGAACCAGTTAGTCCACCATCCGTATTTGCAAACATTTTAAACAAAACAAAAGTTAATATTATTATGTTCGTATACATTTCATAAGCAACTGTCGAGTTCCGATTAATCAACGAAATTAGGATTAGGCGAATCTAGGGCTAACAACATTAACATAATTTTATTATTACCTTTATAATTATCCATTATACCATTCATAACTGGCACCATGGAATATAGCATTTTATCGCTGTATTTTTTATTTTTCGTTGGAAATGACTTCACCATATTGACTTACACAATGAGGATCAGGTCTGCTAATAATGGATGGATGATAGTTTGCCAAAGGATAGTAGAGAAAGTACTATAGCCATAACCTAAGTTAAGAAGGAGAAAGCAGAGTCCAAAAATTGAAGCCTAGAATTTGATCGGGGAAACCTTCTGGTAAATAAGAATTGTCCGATCGTTCTTCCAAACACTTCCATCTCTTACATGAATCATACTTGTTATACCTCTAACGACAACGACTCGAAGAAAATGGAGTTCTCATGTTACCCCAACCCTTCAATTGTACAAGTACTACGTGCAAGCATTGCTAACATGACTGTTGTAGTAAGTTGGTAGGTATATCATTTTCCAGAAATGAATTTAGGGTCTTTAGACTTTTAACTTTGGAGTATAAAATTGAAGCCAACGTACTTCGTAATTTGCAGACCTGACAGCCTACGGTGATGACAACTAGACTTAGGTAATAATTACTTTCACACAGTAAAAGTTGACCAGGCTGTCTGGGAAGTTTTCTAATAATAAAAAGTATCTACCAAAAATTACTGTTTTGGCAGCTGTAGGACTCAAAAATATTAAATGCA
>JAQGAI010002637.1:0-11976 GCA_034696905.1 Lepidocyrtus violaceus
GAGATACACAAGAAGAGGAAAAAAACTACAAGATACGGAATGAATTCTCCGTTCTCCCCCAAAATATATTTATTGCATTCCCGTGCTGGATTGCTGTGGATCCTTCGAAGTCTCCCTCTTATATCATATTTTCGTCTTCAGTTATGTTATGTTATGTGTGGAAGGGAATCCATTCCTCCTCGCATTTTCCACTCGTCTCTTGAATGAGCTCCGTATTATTTTTTCCCGTCCAACCACCGGAGAAAGTTTTTTTTGGGGCTGGATTAGATGGGGACTTAGTTGATCAAGTGGCCACTTGATGTCTCCCCAGCTTCAAAGTTGACTACATGCATACTACATACTGCCAAGTGAGACTTTTGAGATTAAATATTCTCCGTTTTCGCTCCCCTTCCTTCCTACCACCACACTCCGGCTCAGACAATACAATTAAAAGGTCTGGGAGAAAGAAAGGAAGGACTCATGGCTTCAGATGAAATTAATTAGTTTCTGTCAAGAGGTTTACCGCTTTGCATTAGTTAGGACTGGAAACGGGACGATTTTCCTTCCATTGGGCTGAAAAACTATTTCGCGATAATAATTGCTCCGCTATAAAAAAACAACACAATAGAAAAATATAAAAAATAATCAAACAACAACGAAATATATTTTTGAGCATAAAAAAATTAAATCTTCGTAACTTTAATAGCTATTACGTAATAACTAAGTTAACTATAATTTTTTTTCTATCGAACTATCTACCGCCAGCCTTTGTCATTTAATACTTTTTTGTGACCCATTTTGCTTCTTTTTTTTGGTGATGTTTTTTTGTAGGCGTCCCTGGAAAACGAACTGCAAACTATTACGCGTGCTGTCCAGAACCCTATGTAGATATAACATTTGTGATTCACATACAAAGGCGTACGCTATACTATTTCTTCAATTTAATCGTTCCTTGCGTCTTAATCGCCTCAATGGCTGTGCTTGGGTTTACACTGCCTCCCGATTCAGGAGAAAAATTATCTTTAGGTAAACCAATCTATCACTCTCACCTCTCTCTAGTAGTAATATAAATCATTTGTAAAATCCCCAAGAAGTACTGACACGAAAGCAAACGAAATTTTATATTTTCCCTCGCTCGAAGTTTTCTTTTTTCCTTCGACATTTTTTTTTTGTTTTTATTTTTTCACGAAGAAAGAAAAACGAAAATTCATTTTAATATGCATTTTTTTGCGTTTTTATGTGATAAGCATAAAACATATTACTGTGGGTATATTGAAAATTTTTTTTAACGCAAACTGAAATACGCTTTTTGCTATACATACTTGAAATTTTTTATTGCGCACACCATTTCGTCAAATACGTTACGTATGAAAAGCTAAGCAAATCAAATATAAAATGATGAGCTTCTTTGCTTCTTTGCAAACATTGGAAGAAACTCCATGTTCCTTCTTGTTGCAGAAGAATGATATATGGAACAAGCACAGTTGACAAGGATAAAATTTATATGTATGCCCTACTCTCTCTCTGCTATATACACACCTTTAAATCAATTTTTTTCAAAGACGGATGCCTAAATTTTTCCCTCTGCCTAAAGATGAAATCCTTACATGTCGATGATGATGACTCACCCAACCGACCTTAAGATGTTGACCTAAGTAGACTGTTTTCCCTGACCCCTACATTCTAGCGTTAAAAAAAGTTTGACAGATTTTTGACGATTTGTTTACGGATTTAACTTAACAAAGGACACTATACATACATAGTTGAAAAAAGTTTGTTGAAATGGAATGAATTTGCGATCAATTCGTGTGCCATCATTCATCCAAGATCTAATGAGTTTTTGATAAATTTCTACACAGTTCATCGGTAAGGAATTGTGTTGGTATCTGAATGACTTGTTCTTGAAGTGTGATTACAATTTCGTCTAAATGGCAAAAGTGCCGGTAGTTGCATTATCTATAATTGAAAATTGGAATGAGTTTAAGGTGAAGACAAACAGTCGGTGGCAATTGCTAATTGATAAAAGTACAAAATGATAAAAAGTTCCAATCCAATTTTTCCTATTTTATTTCGACCACATTTTACAGAAATCTACGGAAGGTCCTTCCACTAAACAGGTCCTAACGATGACGAATATTTACGTATATTTACGTATATTTAAAATTGACAATGAGTGTAAGAAGCAATTTAACTCATTACAAACTCCACATTGTTTCATTCCTTCCCTATCTCCCTTTTCCAAACAAACAAGGAGAAGCTGACATGACGTGCCACGACAAGATTCATTTTCAGCCGCTCGCTCGCCCAAAAGCCGTCACAATCGGAATAACATTCGGCCCCCGTTTTTTCCATCCCACTTTACAGAAGGCTCTTGGCTCCTTCATGAAGGAATGTTGTTACCTATATGTTATCCATGTCTAAACTGCTTAATAGCCAGTAATAGCCGGCGCATAATATATACAAACACACGCATACACTATATGCAATCATGTTCCTTAACTATCTACTACATTTCCCCAAACATGCTTTTACTCATTACCCTTCCCAGTTCCCAACCAGCCCAACAGTACATAATACAGTATCACATGATGATAAAGACATCAATGAAAAGAGAATAATATATTATTTCAGCAGAAGATTTTATTTACAACGGAAGGAGAGACATATGCATAGCATATAATTTTAGATGGGGTAGCTTGCTCACGAAAACTTGCTATTTTTTTCCTCCTCTCCTCTTTCCACTCTTGTTTGCATGAGAGAGAGAGAGAGAACCTCTTTCTCTCTCTCAACGGTTGAGAATAAGGATTGTGAAAAATTTGTGAAAAAAGGCTCCCTACTTACTTTTACACAACCCTTAGTAGGTATTATTATATGTATATTTCCGTCCATGTGTAGCAAACTGAAATAAGTGCACACACACACACACATTGTTAGATGTGAGGATAGGGATATGAGTACACCACCACCACAACCACACTCACATCCTCACATGTTCCTCCTGCCTTGTTCCCTTTTCCCCCTGCCAAAATATGTTCTTGGTGTAAGTTTTCCGGGCTCCACAGAGAAAATACTCTCGGCTTTCTCCAACAAAAAAATAAAACTTCGCCTTCGCTTTACTACCTACTTACATACTCATGGTTCTTCACCATCACTTTGTTTCCCCCTTTCCCATATCTCGAATCCTTTTCCCCCCAAAGTACTAGTGGAAAGGAGGAAAGAAAGATGGAAAGGAATAAAAAAACGGGGCCAGATATGAGGAGCAACTTTTTCTCCAGAGAACTTTATAAATACACTCTCCCTATTCCATTTTTTCCCTTCCTCGTCGAGATCCCTTCATATCCAGGACACTAGTTTTTCCTCTCAGGCTCACACGGGACAGCTCTCAGAATTACATGGCGTGTTCAAAAAAAATTTGTTCACAAGTAAGCGGTCAATTCCAGCAACTGCTACTACTACTTTCTTTTTTTTCTGCTCCGTATTTTCTTTCTTTTTTCTTCTCTCTTCCTCCTCCTCCCATCATGTAAGATATGTATGTATGTATGGATGGGATGAGGAGGATTGAGGATGAGAAAGGGGCATAAATGTTAGCCAGACATTGTCACTTAATTCGGGGCTGGGAAGATCTCGGATTAAATCTTTTAGGAGATAGATAGACATGTACGGAAAGGGGAAGGAATGGGAAAGTTTTTTTCTTCTTACTTTTCCTACAAGCTGCAGTGCAGGCTCTGTGTGCAGAAAGAAACAAGCATAGATAGATAGATTCCAGGCTCCTCCACTCTTTCTTTTCTTCCTAAACTTTATATTTTCCTTTTCTCTCTCTCCTCTGATTCTGGATCCCTTCCAAACCTTTTTCGCAGTAAAAAAAGAAGGGAGAACGAAAAAGAAAGAAAAAATTCTCTGCTCCCCCTATTCAATATTCTCTATACACCGCCATTATACTTTTGGGGGAAATGGGATCGGGAGACCCTGGAAAATATATATCCGACAGAATAGACATTTTTGCAAAAAAAAAAAGTAAAAACCAAACTAAAGTAAAGCGAGCAAGAAAAAAATATTCTTGCCTAGATTAAAAGATATCATCGAAAGATGGAAAAAAGGAGCCGGGTTAAATGATCGTAATGATGAGTTGTGGAAGTAGTTAATGGGTATGGGTATAGTATATACAAAGTAAAAAAGTAAATTTTATATCATCAGTTTTCTCTTCCACCATCAAAGATAAAAAGGGATATCTGAGTGGTGGGGGTCTGGAAAATAAAGTGGAAAATATCTGGTGTGATCTGATCATCCTCAGCTCTCAATAATCAGACATATGTATGCCCTAACTCTGTGTGTTCAGGAGTGCCTGGGAAGAGGACCGTCAAGTATTACACATGCTGTCCGGAGCCATATGTCGATGTGACCTTCACCGTAATCATACAGCGTCGAACGCTCTTCTACTTGGTCAACCTGGTTGTGCCAGGGATAATGGTTTCCTCCATGACCCTTCTAGGTTTCACCCTCCCGCACGAGTGCGGGGAGAAGTTGACTTTAGGTATAGTCGATAGAAATTATAATAATAATTGAAAAAAAAGAATAATAAAATCAAAAACAAGTTTTTTATTTTTTTATCTTATTTTTATTTTTTTTTCACTGGAACACTTTTCCCCACTTTCTCCCAAGTAAATAAAAAAAATTGTTCATTTTCGTAGGATGTCTTAAAAATCCATTTTCCTCCACTTCCTGTCTCTCCCGTTAAAAAGAAATTAAGAGAAAAAAATAGCATAATAGTTAATTGAATTTTCCTCTATTAAACTTGTTATTTAGATGAAAACTACTTGAATAAAATCCAAACTTTCTCCAAAGACATAAATTACCCTTCAACAATGAAGGGCCCAAGTGTAAGGTAACGAAAAAACGGTATAAAGCGGTCAACTTACCAATAATCCATGAACCTAAGATAAGCTAAAAGGTGACAAGTTTTGCCCTTCATCCGAACTTTTTTTTTGATTCCTCCAATACCCCGTTGAGTAGGACTCCATTTGCAACAAGCAATAAAGATTTTCTTCGAACCAAAGATATTTTCTTCCTCTTTCGAACAATTTGGATTTTAAAACTTGCATGCATATCAAAGCTAACTTGCAATATGTTTCCCTCCGCAGATTTTGGTTCACGGATGAACATGAACATATTATATTACCACCACCATCACAACTGTCGCCCTGCATTTTTTTCTCCACAATCATTTGGTCTAGAGATGAGCATAGTTGAATCCTTGATATCCTCCTTTCTCCATCTCGTAGTTGGTTAACCAGGTGGCGGTCTAATTATTTCTTATCGGTGTAATTTAGTTAAGTGTACTTTAGGAAAGGTATATTATGACATGGTATGGTATGGTATGGTACATTACTTAGGACAAACTACGTACTTGAAACGGACTTTTGTTACTGTGTAAAGTAAGATTTGGGGAAGATAACGTACGACTTTCACTTGTAACAGGACTTTACAAACAAATATTATTTTTGTTCTTCAAAAACAAACGTCTTCAGTTCAGAGCAACTCATCCATGTCAACTTCGCTGAATTCCATTCCATTTTCTCTCAGTTGGATTTTCTCATTCTCTCTCTCGTTCTTTCAATTCCCGGAATATGCTAAATGGTGTGCGCAAAAAAATGTATTCCACTTCCGAGAAATCGTTTTTGATGCAATTCAAATAATAACACCCATGATCGTTTTGATGAATTTTTATTTTGTTTTGTACAAAAAATAAAATGTTTTTGAAAACCAAAGTTTCCTTCTCATGCTCCAGTTTTGTTTTCTTTTTTGAGAAGGAAACACACATGAAAACCATATTTTTGGATAAATCGTGAAATCTTGATGCTTACAAATCCCATAACTGCCTCCACCACCGCCACTACCAAAAGCCAAAAAAAACTTTCTCTGGCTCAAATATTTTTGACTTTCACTTTTCCCCTGCATTTTGAAACTAAAATACATGGCGGTGGCGGCGGTGGATCCATTATTATATTGCTTTAAATGATGATGATGATAATGATGATGCTAACTCTAGTACTCGAATTTATTGGATTTGACTAACCTAACATGGATAATTTTTTGTTTGTGCTCACCTTTGGGCTTCCCATTTTTCCAGGTGTGACAATATTACTTAGTTTAACAGTGTTCTTAAACATGGTCGCGGAAACAATGCCAGCAACTTCAGATGCAGTGCCTTTGCTAGGTAAACACATCCTCTACTTTTTACCTAAAAAACAAAAAAAAAACAATCAAACTCAATCAAAACATTCTACAAAATCTAAAAATTAATCATAAATATTCGCTATTACTTATATATGTAACTCAATGTATCTGTATCACTTTTAATATATGTGGGATGTATATAACTATATTATGTACATCTGTACAAAAACTATTATACTATCTCTCAGTCAGTGTATATATTTATCTTAAATATCTCTCGTGTCATATTTAAGTATATGTGTCAAATTCTATTCGTATTACTTCTTCGGTGGTTATCAAACGTCCGTATAAATAGCTGTCCACTAGGGTTTTCAACACTTTTCAACAGATTTTATCCATGATACAGGAAAACAGGTCGGCAGTCAAACTCAAACGATTGTTCTTTTCTCTAACAAAAAATTGCAGAATTTTTTTTAAAGATTCTTTTGAATGCTTTTGACTTTTGCTACCGACCCCATGCATATAGAAGGAGCAGAATAGGTTTATCTCTTTAATTTTTTGTTAGACTTGCCAGGAAATCAATATTCAGTTCTGGATTAGGTATATCCATTTTTGCTTTCACTTAAAGCTTGTTTTTCACTGTATAATGCGTAGGAGGGGCGATCAAGTGATTAGGGATAATTTATTTCAACTGCAGAGTAGTTTTAATAGGAAAATGAAAAGAGTTGTTTAGGGAAGGATTCTTCAATCTATTTTCAGTACTGCTCTCGCTTCCCCTTTTCCAGAGAAATTCATTCGTTTATACTTGTTTCATATAAAAAGAAAAAATTCTGAACTCTTTTCTTTGTTAGGTGAAAGGTCAACCGGGTCAAAAGAAAATTCATACCGTATAACAGAATAATTTGCTTCCATTCTTTCTTTTCAAAACATATTTTTTTTTCCTGAAATGAAACAAGTGCAAACTATTGAATTCCATTTCTCCCATTACCTGAGCCAAACATTGCAAATATGTTAGGAACAAGCGTAATGTTTACCCTCGTCCCTTTTATTTGCAACTGTTCAGGTTAAATATATTCGTTTTCTCTCGCTTTATTTGTGAACAAAATTCGTTATTGTTTGTCTCGTTAGGATATTTCGTGCATATTTTTTCTGCTTTATGATTATTTACACAATTCATGTGTGTATCCCTCCACCAGACAAACATACGCTTTTGGAAACCAATTTAAAAATATTTCCCGTTTCGCTCTCTTTCCGCATAATCTCTTGACTGAAATAAGAGAGTGAACAGAAATAAAATAAAACAGAATAATATTTATTTATCTTTTCGCAAATTCTCTGCTAGGGCTCATCTCTTCTTTTTTTTTACATACATATGAAGTAAAACGAATAGGAAATGAAGTGGTCTACTCTTATCTATATCAATATAAAAGTAGTTGCGCCGCGGCTTGAACATAAAAGCATACAAAATATATTGTCTACGATTTTGCATGTTTCGTGGACAGTGCGAGACTGATCCGCAAAAAAAAAGATTTGCAATTTGCATGGAATCCACCTGAAAAAGGCATGTCAAAAATTCTGGAAAGTAAATCGCCATTTTCCCACCACCAACATCATCATGATTTATCCTTTTCAATTTCCTCCTCGCTAGTCATATGAGTAAAATAAAAAATGAGGTGGAGGTAAAATAACAAAATATTTTCAAAGTGGAGAGCCTCCTTCAAATGCTTCACCCCGTCATGCAATACATAGTCCAGTCGATTTGACCTCTGACGCCCGTCTGGGCATCCAAGTTTTATATCATTATTTATACTTGTTTGAAATGGGGCACAGAATAGTCTTTGATTTCACTTCCAAAGCCATTTCAGAATCGCCAATTCCAATAAAACTGGTGAAATCAAAGACTGTTCCGTACCCTCAGTTTTTATTCTTTTTGGGTGAAATTAATTATTTGTTGGAAGCCCTCCACTCCCATTCCCACTTAACCCGTTTTTTTCTCCCTCTCTCTCTAGGAATTAGAGCTGCTAATGTACCCCTTTCAAATGCCCATGTATCTAAGCTATGTCGTAGAGTAATGTAAACCTTTCTCCACTTTCTCCCAAAATACAAAGTATAAACCATCATTGGATGCTGCTCTCCAGCCATTTACCCCTTCTCTGTTTAGTGGACGCAAGAAAAAAAGATTTGTGGAATGATCTATAAAATATCTATAATGTATTTATCTATGCTGTAATGTGATAATGTTGATTGCTTGATGCTTTGTAGTTCTCTATATACAACTAGTTTATGCCTTTTGCAACAACAGCAAACAAATATGGAGCTTAGGATGCGTAAAAGAACAACAAATGAATTCTGCAGGACACGATATTGCTGGTCTGCTCTAAAGAATACTACTGGGACTGACCGGGCAAAAGAGAAAATAAAACTCTTATTGTGTTATATTTTTTGGAATTTTTTTTTGGCTAGTCGAGATTCTTTAGAGTACAGTGGTCTATGTTGCAAAAACAACTAAGTTATGGAAAATATTTAGGATGAATAAATATAATTGGTTAGCACAGTTAGACAGGGAAAATCCAAGAAACATCACGTTTTTTTTTTCGAAGAAATGTGTATAGAATAAGAGGGAAAATAATTATAGTTAATCATGCTAATCAAGATGGATTCATGGTATCCGCCACCAAATGGAAAGTATTCGAAAATTCTAAACCCTTGTTTTCCTGATCCTTTCAATTTTTTCTGGTAAAGTTGTGTCTACATTTTATAAATCGCTTTCTTGCGCTTTAACTACTGATCCTCGCTTGAATCCTTGTACTCATCCCATGAACTTTGTGGACTTGTACACAACGAATTTTGAAATGATAATGATATGATGCGGACCATCATCAACAACAACACTTCATTTTTTCCTTCACACTTTTTCCCTACACACGTCATATATTTTTTTTTCAGCGAAAGCTGGCAAAAACCTTTGAGTAAAGTTTCCTCCCAAATTTTGTCGGATTTTTTAAGAGGACCAAATCGGACAGGAGAAGTCTGATCTGATGACACCTACTTAATTAAGTAAAGCCCTTTTGAGAGTACCCCTTAAAAAGTTTACATGTACTTAATTACAATCTACTTCAAGTCAAGTTGACCGTTTTATCCAGAAGTTTACAAAAATATAAATTATTAACTTAACATTTACTTACTTACTTAATTAATAATACTACTTTATTAATTAACTCTCAATCTATAATACTTACAACAACATTACAACTTCTATGAAAAAATCTTACTTCTACTTTTGCATTCTTTCTTTAATCTTACTTTCCCTAACTTAATCCAATTTAAAAACAGTAACGAATCAAACTTTAGTCATCTTCTTAATCTTAACATACTTTACCCTAACATGACTATATCTCTTTGCACTATTTTCTTTTTCATTTCTTTCTATCTCTTACTTTCGTGTAACGTTAATGTTTATATTGGGAGAGATTATAAATACACAAGTTTATATTGGGAATGTTTATATTGTTTATACAGTGGACTGGCTTACACAGACAAACTTTAAAAACGAGTCTGAATTTCACAATAAGACATTTTGTCACAACATAAAATGTCCAGGAAATACAGGACAGTTTTAAAAGAACAACTTGTTTCCACTCTGGTTTGGCACTATCTGATCTTATCTTTGGGATTCATCCTTTATTTGTCCTAAAAAATAGACTTCTGATAAACTTTGCGTATATAAGCTTCATATGCATGTAAACATTCCCAGTATGGCAAAACACTTATAAACATTTGTATATATAAACATCTCTATTATAAACTTAACACTACACCCTTACTTTTCATTACAAGACTAAACACATGTTAACAGTTTACTAGTCTAATATTAATCATTGGCTCTTTCTCTTTCTTTTCCCGATTTATATCTCTTGCTCTCAACATGGCAAAACAACACGTCGCTCTTATACCAATCCATCCTTCAATCACTTTCTCTCACGTTTAAAATTCGACAAAATCTAATTGCTCACGATCACGATCCAAAATTTAAACCAATTAATCTGATACTTAAATTATGAAAAAAAAACATTCCAAACTGGCGCACAGGAGTGACCATATTACTCTCGTTGACCGTGTTCCACAACCTTGTTGCTGAGACACTGCCTCAGGTTTCGGATGCATTACCGGTTCTAGGTATTTTATGTTCCAACCAGATTAAATAAGCAAAAAGCAAAAAAGAAAAATAAGCTTGAAAAGTTGAAGAGGACACAAGGGAGCCCTTCACTTTCTATAGTAGCTGTGTTTTCCCCCAAAACAAGATTCAATTTATTGCAGTAATCATAATCATTTATGTTTATGTGTACGGATAATGTATGCATATGGTATTTTAATGGGGGCTCCTTTGTGTGCTCTTCTGTTTCCGTTATCAAACGGTCCCCTGAACAAGTAGCATTCACTTTCACTATCAATGAATTTTTTCCTCTTGAATTTTCACATAATTTTCGTGCAATGATAATCGTAAAATGTCCACTCGTCCGCTTATCAGTATCACACTATAATTCATTTGTACACTTCTATTCCGCTGGTGCAATACGGCCCCACTATCCCCGTAAAAAGCCCTGGGATATTGTTTTTCTCCCAAGGGGTAAGTTGTATATAAGTTTAGATATCTGAGAGAAAGAAAGATATTGGAAGTTTTTTTTCTTTGGAAGTTTCTTTCATTCACTCCACATTTTTAAAAATCTTTTATTATTCCACAAACCTGTGGAAATAACGTGGATTTGATGAGCTTCCGGTTTAAATTTTTCATATTCATTTACGGTTTTATGACTGTTGGGAAAATTTTGGATTGTTGACAAATTACCTGTACCCTATGTACATATATTTTTCATGAAGTTGCTGTCCCCTCAGAATCCTTACAGCCCACAAGTGCTATATACAGCTTGGGGCGAAAATGTTTTTGATGCCAGCACTCTTCACTATGTGCGCATCTTTATACACTGTCAACTATACACAATTGTCGGACGTTGTTTTGCTCATTTTGAAAACATAGTTTTGGCCAACATGAAGTAATAGTTAATTATCTACTACTTTACTAGTCTACAAAACTAACCCTTCCTCCCATTATTTCCCCCTTCTTTCTACCCATTTGAATCCCATACACTAAGGCTTACTCAAAACTTCCTTTTAACATTATAATTACTGTAATCGTGATATGTTACATAAAAACTTTATTCATCACCAATCATAATACTTATCTGTATCAACTATAGCTACATAGATTGATGTCGATTTTTATGCGTGCTCACATGTTCATTTTACTAATTTTTTTTAATGTTTAAGACCTGACTTGTGTGTTTAATGTTGTAAAAAACTTGATTGTCCACCACAAACGATTTTGGTAAGTTTTGTCAAAAAAAAAATATAAAAATCAGCACATTTTCAACAAGCTAGGAAGAAAGTGTCAAAATCAAAATTAGGGCTAGGCTATCGTCAGGAATGATGAGCATTCTTTTTTTATGTTGAAAGTAGTCAAATTAGCAGGGTGGCCAGTATGAGCTGATATTACATAAATTTTTCTACCTTCTCAACCAGCAGGAGATGATGTGTATTTTTGTGATCTATCTATATTTTGCCAAGACTTTTCACCCGAAAAGCTTACCTCTTTCAGCAACGGACACGAATGGAGGGAGACACCAAAAATGGGGGGAAAGTATGATCGTATGAGAGCCCTCCTCTCACTCTTCCTTCTTCTTCTTCTTCATTCCGAAACAATCTCAATTGGGGGGAGAAACAACCCGTAAAACTAGTAGAACTACAAAATATTTATTGAAAAATATA
>JAQGAI010002638.1:0-11975 GCA_034696905.1 Lepidocyrtus violaceus
TGTGACAACCATTGACGATGTGACAACAATGTGACAACCATTGACGATGTGACAACATTGTGACAACGATTGACGATGTGACAACAATGAGACAACAATGGACCTTGTGACAACATTGTAACAACAAAAGACTATGTGATCCCTATCATCTTCATAACCGCCTATTTAAAATCCAGAAGAAACTGAGATTCTTGTCACATGCCATTTTCAGGCTGCCCATGCAACTAAATATGATTTTCCATTGGCTTAGGCTGGATTCACCAAAACTGCTGCTTTCAGCTTTTGCAAATATTTATCAGCGAACTATATAAATTCCAGCTTTACAAACCTGTTTGTAGACGCCTGCAAGCGATTGCGAATTCATAGAATATAAAATGACGACAATTGGTTTGGTAGTTTTTACATAATTGGTCCAAAACAAAAGTACTACTTTCAATTTCGATTTTGAAAAGTCCCATTTAAAAGTATTCAGTCGGACTGTGCCATAGAGTATGACTCGCCCCGGTCACTTCAATAAGGACTTTATATAATAGATTTTAGGAGCAAGCTATGATCAGCCCAATAATATCATGAGGAGCTTCATAAAAAGTGTAAGCATGTACATTCCGCTATTCTTCTGCTTTTCTACCCAAAGATCTATCTCACATCTTGTTGAACTTGGAATGAAATTTGATCTTGACTTGAAAATTACACATGGAAAATAAAATGTTTTTCTTCTTCTTTTCTTCATGTTGAATTCACCAATCATGATTGGAGCAAAAGTAGAAGTAATAATCTGGATCTATGATACATGTTCCATGTTGGGTAATAGTCTGAGCAGAGAATTGTATTTTATTTCTCTGGGAAGGTTGCGAATATACATAAGGCCTCAATTTACTTTCTTCTATTGAGCTTCTCCAGGATACACAAATTAATAGTGTACGGTGGATTCCTCCCACCTTCCTTCTGTAGTTACGTGTTGGCAGATACCAGGCTAGAGCAGATGGCAAGGATGTGAAAACAATTTAGCCCATAAAAAACTAAATAATAGCTACCTATTGTAGATTTGAAGCTCCGAATCTTGAACCTTGTATTGATTCATGCTGAATTCATCGAACAATTATACCAATGTCCGGCATTCTATTCGATAGGTACAGATATCGATTTGAAAAGATTTATAGAATATGATGATGATTCTTAACTGAAGTGGCTGCATGAAAGGTATTTTTTTCTATTCAGAAGTAGATACATAAAATTGGCAAAATAAAATAAGCTAACATTGGTACTATCCCTATGTTGATTCTCCTTCAGTCTACTAATCCCTTAAAGAACTACTAACTAATTACAAATCTGTTGTTACAGCATGTGAAACCTTATATGATGCTGTAATAGTACATGGGTATAACGACGAAATCTAAAGACCATTCCAACACTTGTAAAAACTGATAAGATCTCGGTGAAGAGCAAGTAATTCCACTATAGTTGGAGAACTACACACTATACACAGTACCCAAAAGCAGTTTTTGGCTATACCTATGCACCCTTCGTTTAAGCTAGTAGTATGTATGGTGTGGTGGTCTAACTGCTAACGCATTTTGGGATGTTTTCTATGAAATAAACATGCGGATTTGGATTTTACCCATCACATCAGAATATCGCATCGGGGATGTAACACCGTTATGGGGGAAAACTAAGGAGCTTTCTCTTCAGCTCCTGGCCTCGCTCCTGCCTTGCATGGGTTTTCTTGTTTTCTCATAGCCAGTTTTCGACTTTCCATTTAGTACTTAGAACTCCTGATATTTTTTTTCCTTGCGTGCAGTGTTGTCCATTAAGTTTTGGAATACTCTTCGTCACGACTGAAATGATTATCATTCCCTGGTTTTCCACCAAAAAACTTTTTACCTTTATTTTTGTCTTGCCTTAGTTTATTTCCTTTTTCTCGTGACTACGAATGCAAGGGAAAGGAGATAGGGAGAGAGAGAGAGAGGAGAATAATAGTGTTAAAAAGATGACAATGAGGAAAGCAAAAAAAGAGAATGAGTTCGTGCATCCCACCACTTTCTAATATTGCTAATATCATTTTATACCTACAAAGTTTTCCGTCCTGGAAGTCCAACTTTTTTCTTCTTCATTTTCCCTCCTTTGCTTTACTTACTTTTTTCTTCTGTACATATGATTTTATTTCTCAAATGAATTGTCCAAAATGAAGCCACTGTCAAAGTGGAATAACTTTTGATCACAATGCACAATTTACTAGACTAATTCCATGTTCTTCTTTTTGTCGCTAAACCAGGTAGTTCCTCTGTGGAAGAAGTCAAAAAATAGCGTATGTATGATATTATGAAAGTTGACGTAATGGAAGAAGTTTTTTTTATATCCGAGTGCAGCCCCCTCACATGTTTTAAATTTTAACAAGAATTTCTGTCCCCGCTTGCACATTTGTTAAATTACATTGTGAGGCCGGATTCTGGGACAATTGGGTATGAAGGCCGCAAATTATGTATGACACAGACTAAAATTAGGATACCTGGCTAAACCTTCAGGTATGCGATGTACACGGATGATTGCAATCAATGCACCTGGAATGACTGTAATAAATATAACGATAAAATTATATGGTTTGGTGGAAGCACAACTCCTCTTTCGTTTGTATTAGTTGTCATGTGATGATATATTCCATTTCTGCTCCAGAAATCGGTTGGCTAAACTGCTCCACAGTCTAGCGAATGGAATGGCAAGGAAAATCTGCCTTGGAACACTTCCACTTTTGTGACGTGCAGGAAGTGACTGGCATTAGCTATTATTTCAAAATTCGAGCTCCATTTTGTTACTCTACTATCAGCGTATAATGATAATGATTTATTGATATGAAAACAACCTTGTGCAATTCGGCATAACATTTTCTTCATCGTCTGCTAAGTACAAAGAAATTACATTTTGTACCTATGGATTTATGGTAACAAAAAAAGACTAGAAAAAAAAACATTTCTCCACTTGCTTTTTTTATGCGTGGGGCGTTGGTCCTTCAAAATAAGTGGAGAGTAGAAAACCAGCGAATAATTCAAATAAAAAGAAGGTCCTGCTTCTATGGATTGGTGAAACCTCCTATATCTTGTAGGGAACTTTTTATAATTAGGTAGGCAGGTTTTAATATTTCTACGTGTGTGTTGGTATTGAACAAATAAGGTGTTCTATTTACAGAGTGATTATGGGGAACGTCAATGACTCCTGAGTTTTCAAGGCTTACTTGAGCCGGTGTGGCGGCAGACAATAGACATTTAGTTGACGTATTTGTCCATAAACAGTTCCGAAGGGGGAACTTTTACAATGTTGTCGAAGGTTAATCCATGTGTTTAAACGTATTTTTTTATTAACTGGCCACTGCTAGATGTCCTGCAACGAAATTGTAATATTTTGAGATTATTGTTTGTCCGCTGCTCCGAAAGTCAAGTTTGAACGATGGGCTTTGTAGTCTAGGCAAGAATGAATAAATTAAATTTTAACCTTTTATCATGAATTGAAAGTGAATGTAAATTGATGATGACGATAAGAGAAGTAAAAATGAATGAGTTGAGGAAGGGGAACGTCGGTACATATATCGTAAATAGGAATTTGGTGTCGTGTTGTATATAATAATAATAATAATGCAGATCCAAGTGAAAAGCTCATCGCTTGCTTGTATATAACGATCCAGGATGAATTTCTCGTTTCCAATATAATTTCTCCGCCAACATCATCACTCAGTTATTCCGTTAGTTGCAGGGGGTATATGGAAGCTTTATAGTTACAAAGCTTGGATCCATGCATGCATGTATTAGTTGGGAGTAGAGCAAAGTCCCATCATTCCTCATTATGTTCGGTGATCACGCAAAATCAACATGCTTTACTTCTGAAGTCTGACAAAACTGAGAAAAGGCTGTAACCCCGTTCCAGTTGCTTCCTTTTCGTATTTCCTATAAGTAAAAATCGGGAACTTGGGTACAATTTGTTGGGAGAAGATGATGACTTCGTAAAAAAATACCCAATTTTTGGTTTAATATACTAATAATAATCCTATAGACTGCAAATAGAGCTCCTTAATTTATGATTCCTTAGCCCGGTGGCGGCTCACCGTCCGTCCGTACCTAAGAATATCTTAAGTGAATATAAGAGGATTTTTCAGAGGGAAGGTGTAATCAGCGCAGGCACAATGTTTACAATACATGCATAACATGGCTTACACAAAGCTACCCCGCACGTCAGATTTGTTAAATTTGACCACAGCGTTGCACGCTCCAGTACCGTATCACATCTGTATTTGTATAAAAATAAATAGTCTTTATTTTCTCTCCCTCGTAGACTCTCAGAAATGGAAAGATTTTTTGGACGGAGTGAAAGTGAAATAGGTAAAGGAAATACTAAAAGAAATTCTGTACCTACTACTTGAGCATGCCGTCGGCATAGAGTAAATCGGTAGGCAGGATGAGGTAAAAGATTTTGGCGTGTATTCTAGCCACCACCGCAAAGCACAAACTGAACCATTTCTACTTTTTTTTTTGCTAATAACAAGCCAGCCAATTGGTTCTGCTTTCATCCTCTAAGTTTGTTACTGTTCTACAATATTTATATATCGTGTTATTCTCCTTATATATGATTTACTCTACTTCCTCCACTCCTTTGAGAGAAAGCAAGAAGTAGAATGTATGTATCAAAGTATTTGGCTCACTCGTTCCACTTAGTTAAACCACTGATATATTGGATGATGTGTGTTGTTAAAAGGCTAGTCGTCGTCACTCCAATAAGACAGGGATGCATGTAGTCATATTTTTCATCTTGCGCTTCCCATCAATCCCTCTTTCCGTCCTCGACCATCTCGTTTAGGGAAGACAAGGTTGAACAGCGTGTTCGCTTCATTTTCCCCGGCTTCCACTTTTGACGCACACCCAAACCTGTCATAAATCATCGGAAATTCATATTTTCCCCCTATTCAAATCCTTTCTTATGGTAATATATTTAATATGTGTTTTTTTATATAAAATAAGCTCATTCCTTGGGAGGTTCCCCGCACTTTCTTTTTCATCACATTATGTTAGACACACAATCTTATTATAACGCAGCTTCTTACAAAGTATACATTGGTTGGGGCTTAAAATAAATAATAAAAAAAGATCGAAGACCGTAGACGAGTTTTTATTCCCTTCATGAACAATAGCCAGAATTGGGCTGCGCGAGCAGAGTCAATTGTTGACAGTCCAATACTATTCATCAATATTTATTCAATATTTTAAATTGACGGCAGCTTGTATCCAACCAAATCGTTGACTTATGGATCAGAAACCAGGAATAAAAAATCTGACATATACTGCTAAAGCTACCAACGGCGGTAACTAAACAGGTAACTAGTAATATGATTATTATGATTATTACTGATTCTTTTTAAAGGTGATGAATCTAAATGCCATTCATATAATCAGTTTTATTGTGGAGGTGCACTACACATTAACTGGCGAGTAAGATAACAAAATCCGGGACAGCAAAAATAGAAATCTAATGTTTAGTTTTGTCATTATTTCAACGCTACATTATCATAGGCCCAATCCAGCCGACTTCGCTTACTTGAAATTAGCAAGACGTATAGGTATTTCCTGCAAACAAACCTGCTAAATATTTCAGGGAAAGTGAGCTTGCAAAAACCATTGTTCCTGCAAAGAAAGGATCATCGCATTGGATCGATTCATTTCAAAATTCACGTCTTCCCCTAAATTGGCCTAGTTTGGTTTCACCATACAACAGCAGATAAAATGTACACGTACCGGTACAAATGGAATGCATTAGTATTAGATACAACCGGGAGGGGAACTGTAAGCAGGGGAAAAAAGATGAAGTAAGCCATAGTCAACGTTTGTACCACTTTGGTTGCTTAAGCATCCTTTTATAAAATATTCCTGACCTCTCGTCGTAACCCACGTTTATGCCAGGAAGCTCTGTTTTGTTTTTTAAATAAGCAAGCCAAAGGTATTATATACTAGGTACATGCATAGATAGAAAAGCATTTGCCATTTTCCTTTGCTAATCCAGCTCCCAGAATTAGGAGAAAGGGGAAGGAACTTAAGTACAGAGAAACAGAATTTTACGCCATGTTTTCTCCTTGTAAATTTTTAACCACCTCTAATTGACTGAAGGATGTTGGAGGTTTGCGTAAGAGCTGTTGTTGTAGTGGTGGCAACTGGGAAATGCCTCTGACTGACTTTGTCATATCATGCATAGTTGTATGAATTTGTCTCCCCGTTTTTATCACTAGTTTCTGCCGTCGCTTAACTTTCCTTCTCCGACGCATAGCCTTTACGAATTATTAGAACTTTGAAGTTTTTTTTGCTGCTTCAAGTCAAGTTCAGAGTGGGTTGCTTTCTCTCTAAAAGGAAGTTGTTTGGGATTTCTTACGTAAACTTTATTTCCAGGGCCCACCTTTGTCATTTTAATGTCAACGCTCATATTCCATATTATATTTGCTGGAGTTAAGAAATAATTATCGGATGCATGTAAATTGGTTTTACAAGATAGGTAATTACGCTCTCTAATTTCTACTATTAACTGATATATGTTTTTTATTGATTTTTCATTGGCTGCACACGGTTTTCCCTTTGCCGTTGAACAAGTAATTGCAGTTTTAGAGCAATAAAGGAACTTTGGGGTTTTAAATAATAACGATAGTTTGCGATAGAGAGAAACTGAATGGCTTTCCGGGCACACGCTTTCCCCACTTCTCGTTACGTAAATCCAATATGCAAGAGAAAAGGCTTGTGGGTAAATATGACTCCGCCTTTTTCACATTGCGAAGGTATGACATTCGTATCAATTTTCTCTCAACATGATTATGTAATAAAACGTGTTGTTGTATGTGTGCTGCTTGCATAAATATTCCCCCTGAAGCCTTATAACTCTACCAGCAAGTCTAAGTCGAACTGCCGAGGAAATCAAAAGCCACACAATGGAACAACTAGTTTAAAATTTCAATGGAAGGAGAAATATGTTTCTTGGTTGAAACGAGAATTGAATGAATGCACCCCGTGCACAACACAACACTTCACGTGGTTACTGACAGTTTCGGTGATCCGAAGGCATCTGGTTTTGACTGCGTTACAAGAAGGTCGATATTTGGTATGCAATGCTCAAATACAAACCACCAAGATACTTTTTCCGTCTTGTAGCCATGAAATACCGTTAGTCAATGCTTATAAGCACCTATAGGTGCTTACCGGCAGCTTTTACTGTAGTTTTAGATCACTATCAAAAATACCATGACATGAGTAAGACTGTTGTTTGAGCAGATACTAGATTGGTTTCCGATACCCAAAAGCCAAGTTGTGGAATTTCGAGTTATAATTTTGATTTGCTCAAAATGTCGCTTAAATTTGAAAGAAAGCATAGATATGCCACTTTGAGCAGATAGTACATGTGTGTAATTGTGTGGTCAGCTCAGAAAAAGTAGATACACAAATATATAGAACGGTTCTATGACTTCTATACTTTCCCTAAAGTTGTTTTCGTTAAAGTTTAATGAAGAGCGCTATGTGCTTACCTGCTCTTAATAAATGCATGATTATCGACATGTGTCATGAAATTTTTGTAAACGCTTGTGCATCTCCGTCCTTCTAGCCTTCTAAGCAGGCTCCGGAACTTATTTCATTTTCAAACTGGCTTTCTTCGAGGGGATCGCGGGAAAATTAAATGAAGAGATAAAGTTTTTATGATATAACTAGCCGGTTTTAAAATAGATGCTACTTATTTATAGTGACTGTTGCAGTGCAGAGCGTTCTATGTTTGTTAGGGAATCCATCTACTACTGAATGAGCTGGACCTTTTATGAAGTCATCTCTTATAACCATCTAATTCCTATAAAAAGGAGCTTGCTCGCCAAAGTGGAATCACGAATGAAGTTTCCAATTCATTAGCCGTAGCTCTCGGTTTTATGAGAACTGGCTGCGTGACCTTCCGTTTCATTGAACATCAAAGAATGTTCAGCATTTTTTTCTAGCAAGGAGGATTTCTTGAAAAGTTGAAGTGTGCACACCTTAAGATATTTTTTTTGGTGATGGAAAGGAAAGCACAAGTTTATCTTCCAAGACTGGAAATATTATCTTTCGCCTAAAAAGAAGTCACGGGAAAAAAATGCTTTCCGTTTTTATAGCGGGTTTGACAAAGTATATAGTATGGCATGATACTGAGAGAGAGATTTGGAGTAGCAAAAGAGCCCTTCTATAACTTCTTGCAGCTACTTTTTTATATGGGTCTTTCACAAGCATTGGTGGCGAGATCCGTCATAATTTGATTCTGTGGAATGACATTGCAAAAATATTGGCTGTATGTTTTTCAGACATCAGTATACACGTTGTATGCACATTTGCACGCATGGTTTTAATGTAGAAAAGGTTGTGTTTCATCGTAATTTGGAGATATTGCGTACAAAAGATATATAGGGAAACTATACACCAACTCCAGTGGCAACGGCAACATACATTGCGAATAGACAAAAGGGTAGAAATATGCAATATAATGTTATGGTTGGTATGAAAGAAAGCACATGTGAGGTGGGTATCTACATTTCATCTTTTCATCACTAAAAATTTATGGCTAATTCATTCCGGCAGTTTTAAAGCATGGCTCCTTTTTTCATCTCCATTCCCACAACCGAACTCTGTTTAAGACATGAGTAATCTTGACTGAAAGTGGAGCGCAGGATGATGAGAAAAGTATAGGGCTGGTTGTCAACCCGGAATGCATTTGTATTTGTGCCGACGTTTGCACTTTATTGACGCCGGGGCTCAAAGATAAGGTGACATTATCCTCCTGCATGGAGCAGCCAATCCCTTTTATTTTATTTGACAGATTAGTCTTCCTGTTAGATTTCTTACTCAATTTCACATTTACAACGGGGATATGATCAGATCAGAGATGGGTAGGCTACGATAAAAAAAACTCATACAAAACTAGTGGAAAAAACTGTATATATCTCTGCCATATCATGTGTCATAGACTACATTCTTCACTCACCGTACTATTAATATCTGGTTGGCTGACAGGTAGGCATGCGGAAGGCTGACGGTATCAAGTTTTCTCCATGAAAATAGGAGTGAGCCCTCCCTTCCCTTCGAAATTTTAAAAACGGAAGAATCGAATTTCTCCAAAGGAATAATTGATACTTCCACATATGCGCGAAGAGCACGCAAAATCTAAACTACAGTGCTTATATATATTTTTTTGTTCTCATAGTAGTGACACAGCAGTAAGAAACAAAATCAATGTACATGAGAAGTTTATCTTTTCCATGAATAGAGTTGTACAGTGATGAAGTTGAAAAAGAAAGCAAGTTAGAGAGGCAAAGTCATTTGAGAACAACAACAAGAGAGAGAGAAAGAGAGAGGGAAAAACCAGCTTTGACTAAATTGAGCCGAAGCATGTGTGTAATATCAGAGTGAACAAATGCTTGTCTTCATCTCCCATCTACTCCAGGTCGTGCGTATATTTGAGCCTAAATAGTGTAACATTGTCGCCACACTCACTACTCATGCTGATATTCCTTTTTTTGGAGATAAATGATTTCCCTGGAGAGAGGGAAAGAGTGGAAAAACAGTATTGTTCGAGTAACAATTCCACTAAAACAGAGCCAAGTGAAAGTGAGCTAAGTTGTTCTATCTTTCCAGCTCTTACTGGTGGTGATAAAGTAACAAAGGATGGCATAGTTGTTGCTTGATATTTTTTTCTCTCTCCTGCCTTTCTGTTGCAAGTCAGACCCGTCAGCGGAATAAGAGTTAGACAAAGAAAAGAATAGAAAGGAAACGTCACTCTACCATGGTGATACTTTGCTATTGCCATTGCCGATTCTTCTATGGGAAGGGCAAAGAGAATACAAGGAGCGCATAAATATTATACTGCGAAAAAAATATGTAGCAAAAAAAAAGGGTGGCTTCCTTTCCTATTCGTCCTTCAGTATCTTTTTTCTCTTCTCTCTCTCTCTCTCTCTCTCTCTCTCTCGAGTGGTACAGGATACTTGAACGTTGAACAGAACTAGTAAAAGTAACAAAGTCGGGATGAATGAGTCCTCCTCCAAGAATATAGTTTTTTTTCTTGTATGCATTAATGAAATAAGATAAAGCTCTGTATTGCTATTCTTCCTTTCCCCCTACCTAAGCAGGGGTGCTGTGGAAAGGGAATCTCTGTAGATGTTGGATGTAAGTAAAAAAAAATAAGAAAGAGAAAAAAATGTTGTTTCCTATCAGTTGCCAAGTGTCACCTACAGTTAGCGTTCTTATTGACACACAGCTGCCGTACGTTCAGACAATTCAATGGTATTTCACTCCCTTCATTTTTTCATCGTGAGGAGGAGATGGGGGAATAATGTAGAAGAAGCCCTTATGGGCAATAATGTAAATACACTGAAGTCCAGCTACTAGCACCAAACACTGCCTATAATGAACAGAAATAAACATCTTAATACAGATTGATTGGTACTGAAACTGTTTAAAATGATAACTTTATTTGCTCTATCATAATGTTATCTTCAATCGGTAATGTTGGTGGGTGGGTGTATAAAATAGATTTATCCATGTTAACTATTCATGGGAAAGCATTCCAGGAATTCTTTGCAGACTGGAATTCTTGCCAACATTTTTATGTTTTTATTTTATGAGACAATTATCGAAATGCTAGATCTTTTTTTTTTAATTTTTTTTACGCAGTGAAGGTTTACACTATGCGGTTTGTGTAAATAGTTTACACACACACAAAACTTTGCAACAATTAAAATGATAATTGATAATTGAAATGGATAATTCTCGTCGGTATAAATTGATTGCGGAGCATGCAAAAACAGGGAAAACAATAATATGTAACTTTGTAATCAAGTTATACAAGATAAAAAGTGAATATCAAACCATTCTCTGCCCATCTTACTTTCTAGTCATATTTATTTATATATATTTTAAGCCCAACAGTCTTATATTAGTAGGTCACGTTATCGATAGTCATCTCATCTCTTCAGTTTCCTTCTCTTTCCTTGTTGTTCTCAAAAATTCATTCTTGTAAGTGCGGTTTTCCGTATCAGCCCTCCATCCATTGACTGATGTCTTATCTTAACCAGAGGCCATATTTACTCCACAAAAATCTATAACAGTGTAAAGGAATTCTATCATGTAGTTGGAAAAGAAAAGGAGAAAAAAAACCTTCGTCGAAAGTGCATTGTACTAACCCTCCCCTTCCCATCCTCAGAACCACAAACCAATATCTATCTGGATATCCTCTAAAAAAATTTCAGGAAATATCAGATTCATATAAAATAAGAAAAGACAGTTCTTAAGAGGGAGCTTTGTTGGGAGCGTGCAGTGCAATGGAGAGCAAGCACGACATGCATTTGCTGCTTTGTATTGTCTGAATAGAATGGAAAGGACATCAATCCCCGCCGGCAATAAATGTATTGATATTCAAACGAAATCCCTTGTCAAGCTTTATTCATGCGGTCTTAGGACAAATCTCTCTAGCGCACTCCTTTCTCCTCTTTCTCCACACACCCTCCTCACGCTTGTAAGCTATAATAGAAATCTGTATAGTTTGCTGGGAAAGCCAAATGGGGATTGAGTATATGCACACAACACAAACAGAGCAGCAATCCATGTACAAATTATATGCTCAGCCGTATACCAACTGAATTGTGTATATCGTAAAGAAATCAAAGGCAAAAGAGGTTCATCCACCAGGAACGAAAGTCAAGTATTTCACTTCTTGCGTAAAGTATCTCAAGCATTTCACTTGATGCTTCCTTGTTCCTCGCACTAACATTCTTATGCGTCTGTTGAATATAAAAGGAATAATATAAAGAAAGGCGGGAACGCTTTCTTTTGACTTCTTTGGCGTAGAGATTCTTTCTTGTGCTTTCGCTGTTTTGACACCATCGATCAAGCAAAACAAAGGGTAGGAATAGATCAGTAACGCAACACTATAGATTTGGCTTACGGAGAGTCATA
>JAQGAI010002639.1:0-11973 GCA_034696905.1 Lepidocyrtus violaceus
TACCTTGGGGTAAATTTTGATACACAGAGTAGCCTTTTCAGAAAACCCTGCTGCATCGTTTCTATACTATCGTAGTGTAACAAATGAGAAACCTCCCTTCCCCTATGCATTACTCTAGCAGCCCGGGAGGGACAGAGTTCCCTTTAAGTGCCTACGCAACATGACGCTATCTGACTTCAGAAGATCAATGCTAAGGAATGAACTGGGACTAAAGGCAACTTGAGTTGTTGTCTGTTGTACGTCTACTAAAGGACTATTTATTCTTTTCCATTGCCGTCCTATTTCTCGGACGGACAATAAAGACCCTTGCACATCATTATCATATTTTGCATAACTACAAACAATACAAACTACCCAAATCCATATCTATTCATTACAATACCATCTCGGAGACTCCGTCTCCGACCCATCCTTACATTCTCCCTTCTTACAAACACAAGATGTACACCTATGTTTGAGAAGTTTTTGTTTACAACCGAAAATGATATTGAGCAGCTTTGTTATCCCACTTAAATGGTGTAAAAATGTTGGAAGCTTCTTGGGTTAGTTAAAACATGTTACGTAATGATGATGTTTTCAAATCTAGCTATGAAGTTTGTTGACGTAAATTTTATAAGATTCCTCATCTGATCCTCAATTTTTTTAGTGTCTCAACGCAATCCGATATTCATGTATGCCATCCTCGTTATCGTGCTATCTAATACTTTATGTTTCTCCATGTGTTGTATTTACTCTTTTAGTGTTTTGTCCACGCTCCAGCGACACTTTTGTCATTAGCTTTATAGCACAATACCACATCCGGCATCAGATCACTCGGGTTAAACTCACAATATGTTATTATGTAAGTCTCCAATCATGTTAGTAATCTCATGCCCAAGTAAAAATATATATTTTCGGCTCAAACCTTTTATCTAGTAAGTTATCATTCAAAACAATCTATTTATGCCAAGCCTAGTCAAGCCCATCTGCAACATGTAGCAAGAATACAAAACCGTAAGTGTGTGTACCGTCAGGGGTGAAAACTAAGAGCTTTCCTGCTGTATGAATGAATTAAAGTTTTCATTTCAACTGGATGCACTGCACTACCCCACCTGCATTGCGCTTTTGCTTTGCTTGCTGCAGTTTGGATCCCGTCCATATCTCGGTAATGAAGTCGGCTCATCTAAAATGGGGTGAAATGTGACTTGCATGAGCAGAAAAGAGAAAGCAGGCATATGTCGAAATACAAGAAATCCCTTCATTCACTCCTGAGAAGAAGGCAGGAGCGCACGGGAGAGGGGACAACAATACGAAATAAAAAAGGAGTAAACATATTGTAGTAGTAGTATGTTCCCTGCTACTACACTTCTATCAAGACACAATGTAGTAGTCCAGGTTGATTGTGAGACTTTCGTCTTGGTTGGAAAGAAAAGGAGTTAAGTCACATGGGAGATCCCTTTTTTCCTTCCTTTTTATTTTATGGGTAGCATTTCATCAGCGTTAAGTCAATGTACCCCTGCCTACAGATATTGAAGAGAGATCCTTTCCCAGTTGTTCAGTGGTCTTGGGGAGCAAAAAAAAAAAGAAAATGCGAATATGTTGGAGTATTTTTTGCCAGTCTCCTGTTTTTAGTGTTTTCTCTCTCATGAGTTGGTTTTTTTGTGTGCTGATTTCATTTTTTGCCTTCTGCCTTTTAGTCCACTGCCTGATTCCACTCAAAAAACTTCGTTTAGTTTTCTTTCCCTGTTTGTACAAATCGTACATTAAAGCAAGATGCTTTTTGCCCCTTGCTGGGCTGACTCATAGGGAGAGATATCCTGTTGTTGTGAGAAGGAGGATGGGAATCATAGAATGTGGTTATGTTGTAACTTGTGTAAGCCAGCAGCAGTAGAAAGCTACCAAGAGCCCGTTACCCTGCATAGGCACTATAAGGCACAAAAAAATGGAGTAAATCTACATGGGAAACTTTTACATGTCAAAATGCCTAACGGATGGTAAAATGGGGAATATTATAAATGAAAGATCTCATCTTTAAAAAGGAATGGATTGCTTGCTGTTTCCTATTCCCTTGGAATGCTTCCCAGAAGAGGATGTTTATTTGAGTGTTTGCATTCACCTGTCAAAAAGTTAAAGGAAAAAAAAATAGAAATGGGTTGAGCATACAAAAGATTTTTTTAATATGGAAAGGTAACGTTATATAACATGTTAGCTACCTACCCACGCAAAATACAGTTTTTTATCTACTACGTGTAATTTTATTGTGTTAGTGTTTCAACATGCTATCCAATAACTATCATTCATCATCATCAGATATGTCGTAATATCACAATGTTCTGTGGTAACATTAAATGAACCATTTACTATGCAATTAAAGATCGCAAACATAAACATTTATTTTGATAGCGGTTGTGAATTATATGGCAATGAAGAGAACAAATGAAATTCACTATTTGTGTGAAGGCTATTGAACTGGTCATGTTAGGATGAAACGAAGTATCTCATACTTTTCTCCATAACAAAAGGAATCGACTTCTACAATTGTATCCCACCCTGCAAATTGGCTTCTCTAGACAGGAGGCCATGCTCTTATACGCATTTTAATATCTTAGACAAGGGCGTTTGCATAATCTAATGGCGGGATAAGCTTTTAATGATCCCTTTTCATTCCCTTATCTACTTCTGTTATCGGGCACTCGAGTGAGATTAAATTTGGCGTTCCTTTTGTATCTCCAAAGATATTCCTTGAATCTCTCTTGATATCTGACTTGTAGGTTGGATGTGGATCTAACAAACTCGGCGATAATGCTAAGGCGGGCATAACGATTTCGATTTCCATCTTTAGCTCAGCACCGACGATGAGAAAACCAGCCACCAAATCAATCAAATAAGCAATTTATCCTCCTATTCTACATTCTGATAAGTACGTGCGAATTGTTAACGAAACGTGGTTTAAAGCTTATTAATTCAAAAATCAACCTCACATTTTATTGAAAGAAAAAATCCTGCTGCTGGTATTTGATAACGGAACAAACAAAAATCTTTACGTTCCTCCTATCACTGAATGCACTTAAGCTGATGAGATACTATTACTGGATTGGAGTGAAAGATGATTGCGGAATTCGATAACGTTCGTGACATGCAACTAAAAAGCTCAAAATTTTCCAAATAAAGGTTCACAAACAAACCGATCACGCCACAGAGCATTGCCGAAGCTACTTGATTATAATGCTATTTTCTCCATAGTCAGTATTTTAGAAACGGGAAAAATTTTAATGAGAGATGTCAACTTTTGGTGACTCAAGTTTACACAAGAATCCTTTACTATGTTTTTCTTCATGATCCCCACTAGATAATATTTTGTTCGGGGAAAGTCTTCTCTGTGGGTGTATCTTTAAAATTCAAGCAGCCCTCAACAAAATATTCTCTTTCAAAAGAGAGATATAGCCAGTGTTGCCCTAACTGGTAGATTTTGTGGGTGGCTGTGAAGAAAAAAAACGTGAATGAATAAAAATGAAGGATGATGGGATGCATGCCTCTGCTCTGCTATACAGAGTCAGAATCTGTGTACTAACCTCTCAGGGATGGTAGACTGTAGCTGTCGAGGAGACTCACAGAAATGATTGATGAACTTCCGATTCCAATAGAGATCAAAGTTATTGCATTTTCGCACTCTCTTCCGATTCTATATGCTTGCTTAAGAAAGGATCTTTTCTTCCATCAGTACACTAGAATAGTACAACATCATGATCCCACGATCATGATCATCATGACTAGGATGCTTTTACACTTTCCCCATCATGACTACTTTTCCCACTTCTTAAAATCGAGGGAAAAAATTCATGGAATGAAAAAAGGGGAAAACGAAAAGGGAAATTTAGAAAAAAAGTGTGTCCAACAGCAGCAGCGGTTAAAAGTTACCTTCAATGCATATCATCGATGTACGTATCATATCATCATCGTCTTATTTTCCTTCCCCTCAAAATCATGGATGCATTATATCCGTTTTTAACCGGTATTTATTTTCACACACCCTAGGAAAGTATCAATTTCTGTAGTCTACGAGCGGCTACGTCATTATCAGTTTCGCTCACAACCAACCTAGGTAAATAATATTTTTTTTCCATCTCATCGTCATCATCCTTCTTCTGGATGTTATGTAACCAGGAAAAATTTCATGGCGGAACTTTTCATATTTACCTTTCTTTAGCATTCCAACCCAAACTATGGAGAATTTATCCCCTCTTCTACATACTTTTAGTTGCTAGTGTAAATCCATGTGTAACTAGGTTTAGATATGAAAGTTTTTAGTTGGATTTAGTTAGGTTAGGTATGTATCAGTATATTAAATTGAACACGTTCCCTGGCTTATAGTGCGGAATTTCTGGGGTTTTGCGGAAACGATAAGTGCAGATGATATGATATGATACATACAAGGATGACGATCGGAGGGAGATGCTATACAGCGAGACATTAGTATGAACTCATTTTTAGAAAGCACGTCAAACATTCAATATGAAAATGAATACTGGATAAAAACTTTTATACAACCTACCTATAGGTGCGTCACTTACTCAAATCTACATAGACATGTTACGATACCCCTCCTAACAGTAATATGAAAAATTCTTATGAAATATTCCTTAAACCCAAAATCTAAATTCTCCCGAAATTTCATATCATGGTTGAGTGGTATTGATATCACCAAAGGATTAAAGCTCCAAAAAAATTCTTGATTTTCTAAATGCATATTTGCATTTGAACTCGCATGTAACGTGTAAAGTTTACTTCGTATGCATATTGGATGAACCTTGGGAATAAACTGTTTATTTCTGAAGAAAAAACCCCCGAATATTCTAAATAAATATGCATATAATCTGACATTTTTCCTGACATTGAGGAGGATGAATATGATGTATGAAGGACTTTTGCTTTCTGAAGCTTGCCGGATTATTTTATCCAGCACCTTCATAATAGTATCTTCAGCGATTTCTCAGTTTTAGATTCAAACTGATATGATTTAGTTACGCAGCAGTAGTCAAAAAAGCTCTCCGAATGTCTTCAAATATATGTAATTTTTATATCATGTTCTATTCTGACTAAGAAAAATCTTCCAGCCTTCACTCCCCATTCCCAGAAGTATTTTTTGAGTCCCAACAACACGTACCCGACGAAGAAACTGTTGGGGAACGACAGGAGAAAAATCGGAACAACACTGTTGCTTCCATAGATTATATACGATTTTTGTCAAAGTCTGTTCTCGGAGGAGAATCAGGGTGGTATGATGACGATAATAATCACAAGTAGAAGGGAAATATTAATATCAGACCTCCACTGTAAGTTATTGCTGTTATTATTATTACGAAATGGAGGTATAAGTATATTTTATAAGAAATGCAAAACAAATGTGTAGGGGAGGAATAATCTTTTTTTGACATCAGTTGCACGGAAACATCAGTGTGACAAGGGGAGAAAAGGGAGTGAGGCAACTATGTATAGTCGTGTTCTTGATGCGTAGCTGATGCTGGAAAAAATGGCGAGGAAGTAGCAACCTGGCGTGGTGGCACATTCGGCACTCCTAAAAAGCAGTAGCAGGAGTGTTAGTATATAATGCCCGGATAGCTCCTTTGCTAATACCATTCTTTCCCTTGCTTGTTTCCGTTGCTTGCAGTTGTCATATGATGGGAAATTGACAAATGGAAGGGATTATCATGATAAGCTTGGAGATTGATATTGGATGTCAGACTGAGATTTTGGCTATAGAATCACCCATGAGAAATGAGAACCTTATAATGTCGTAAACTACCGCCACCACCGCCATCATATCCGCTTGTTATACAAGTGAAATTCTATAAGCACTGCACTGGTGGGGCTTTTGAGGTACCTGCCTGCCTGTTTTGAGTATTTTCCGTTGAGTGGAATGGGCCAAAAACACATTCTGCTACAGACGTGAGGGAAGGGATAATGGCAATGTTGTAAAATACATTTCCCCCCATAAAAGCTGGATATTGTTACTTTTATTTTCTAATTGTACTACCAAAGTGGAACAGGAGCAGGGGCCCGTTTCTATCAATCATTCATTTATTCATTTTATCCTTATGCAAATATGCTGGAAAAGGCAGAAAATGCTTGCCTTCTTCCCATGATATCCTGTAACGAAGCAAAACACACAAGTGCAAAATGTTCCCTAAAAGCTACATATAGGTTTTGCCACTGTGTGAACGACGCGAGAAATGTCTAGCTTGTAACTGTTCAATTTTTTGGGGAACAATGCTCCTGGCAGGTAGCTGATGAAGAGCTTGTACAAGTTGTAAACTTTCCCGGGAAAATGTTTTCCCTGAATTTTATTGTGTGAGTTCGATTCACAACACATCTTCACATTTATTATGTAGGAAGTAGGAAGTCTGCTCGTGATACATAAAACGTAACATATTTATGAAATCTTGTCAAAGGAAGCTGCGAATGCTGAAAAGTGGAGCTGTTCATTTGTGGTTACGGCTATGAATTACACCTTCTGTATTTTCTCATATGTTAGCATTCTGGGAATGAATGAATGAACAGTGACTGCTATTTTCAGAGCGGAGTGTAATAATTTGAACACATATCAAATGCGGATCTCTCTACATTCATATTCCTAGTTTTGCTTGACAGTGATGAATCTTAAACAAATCTTTCCCCTTGTATGAACGTTCCATCTGATTGGCGAAAACAAATTATGTTCCTGGCATATGCATGCTCTGCTCATACTGGCTCCACTGGCTAAATAAATGATGGAGAAACCAAAATTACAAAATTTTGTTGCAAACGCTACGCTAGAAAACAGTTAACTGCAAGCAGCAGAGCAAACAAACCCACCCGCCTGAGAATAATGCTTTAGCTCAATCAATCTCTGTAAACATACAGTGCTAAAAATAAATACAAGCCTCAGTATACAGTATACCAACCCTAGTTTAGACAATGGAAAATATACCGAGTCTCTTGAAGTTTGTATGAATTTTAATAATGCTGATTGGATTAGAGGATTGCTTCACGTACGATTACGTATTATGGCAAGCCCTGCCATTTTAATATACCAAAATGAAAGCAGATGCATTTGTAGACATCACAAACAAAATTGTCCCATATAAAACCCAGCCATATGCCCTAACGGTGACTGAACGTCAACGAAGCGAATAGCTCATTCATCTGGTCAAACCACAACCAACCCTGGGCCGTAATCAACATCAGAGGAAAATTTGTGATTATTCCAAGAAGTCTCCCATGTCTTCTTCGCAGAAAATGTAATATAGGAGCAGGGCTTTGAAGAAACTACTGACAAAATCCCTATCAGCCAGTTCTAAGTCCCATCAACTTTGTTTAAATAAGAACTTTTACGCTGTGTTCCTGCATTCTGTAAGTAGGACATAACCTCGTATTATGTTTGTAGTGGGTAGGTAAATAGGTATATTCGGATTTTAGGAAGTAGAAATTGGGCCAAAGGTATATGCAGTAGGTTTTAATTGTGTCCTTTGAACTGCTTTTAATTTGGAAAACATGGAATGGTCGTTTTGCGAATCTGAAGCTTTTTCCACTAGGTTAACTTCGTCCAAAAATGGGGAGTAAAAACCAGGGACGAAATGCAATTCTCATGTTTCGTCACCACATAACAAACTTTCCTCGCTACTGCTTAAATCATATCATCTTCCAGCTATAATGTAAAAAAGCTTCAAAAACGAACCATCATGTTTGTAGAAGATTTTTTCGTTTTACCTTGTTTGCTTCCCTGCGCAGCTGAAGTTGTTTGTCACAAAATGTATGAGCAAAAACCTTTTCAATATGATGCATATCCTTGTTCATTAATTCATGACATTCCTATTCAAATGGGAAGTAACATATTCAACTGAACCAGAGGGCGTAATGTTGACGGAATAAAATACTGTAAATAGAAAGTAGAATGGAAAAACAACCCAGTAAGACGGAAATAACATGAGTAAAATATGACATTGCATATTAACAACAAAAATGCACATTATTACACTAGTTCCGCTTCATAAAACCATATTTAGGCATTTTAAGCTGATGGGAATAAGGAAACCAAGTCATGGAAAATAACTCCATTTGGGGAAAAATAAGAAAGGGAAAGTTCTCATCTTGGTTTCTTTGTATTTCTTTTCTCCATCATCTTATCTAACCCCACATCTAGCTCTCCCCTTCTTGAGCTACGCCGCGTGCATAAACTTACCCACTTGGTTTAATGCAGTACTGCACGATGACGACATTTATCAAAACAGAGACGTGATACAAATTGGATCCTCTTTTGAGATACTTATTTCTTTCTATTTCGCCATGCCCCTGGCACATGCACTGTAAAAGGAAAATCTTTGCTTTCCCTTTGCCCTAGCCCAGTCAGGCTTTCTCTCATCTTGACACTTTGATTTCTCTTTTGGACATGTAAGGTCAAGCAGGACACGGAAGTACGAGGAGGAGAAAATTATTGTTTCATCTTGTCAGGAGAAAGGAAAGACGTGAAGTACTTGAATAAAAACCCTTGCTCAGCTTCCTTCCCAGATTCTGATATGATGATGTTGATGGAAAAACTCTGTCTAGTGCAGCACGAACACGCAGAATACCTACAGATACCATCCCACCGTAAGTCCGCTCTTACACACGACCTATCTATCATAAACAAGATATCACGCATTGCACAAGACACTTTCCCATCAATTCTTCTGAATCAAGGGTATATCCATGTGTCAACTTCTAGTTTCAGACTAACATGCATAATAAATGAAAGGGTACATTTCAAGCCAAGCTTTATGCAAGAAGCAATTCGCCCTTGTACCATGGGGTTTGATCTTTTGGACGGACTTTTTTGCTTATTATACCACCATTATTTTTATATTACGTAGTTGATCATCTTTCTCAAGCCGAGTCAGACATCAGACAGCCGTAGCATTATTACCATTAACATTTCATCAACATTATGAAGTTTCTCCTTCCTACTTCCGGCTGCCCTTCTCTGATTTTTTCCTCCGTTCATGTGAGTAAGTATATCAAGAGAAGATTATTATGAGGAATGGGCATCTAAGCTAAAAGAAATATGAATGCGGAAAGCTCAGAGGAAATCTAGAAGTTCAACAAAAAAAAAGTCAGAGAGAAAGTAAAAGAAACCTGTCAAGATTGTTCCAGTGAGAGGAAAGAGCTTATGTGAGCTTAAACATGGTCATAAGTGAGTTAAGAAGGGTCCACTGCTTTTTTTTATATATTCTTTGCTGTAAGTCATTTTGATGCTTTTTTGTATTGTTGGCTTGCTCTGGGTTGGAGTGGCGAGGTAAAAGTCTCTGCATCTCTCCGAATGTATTTTTATCCAAACCAACCAAGCATTGTTCCATCTGACTAGAGTTTATGTGAAGGACGGCGACATAAAATGGGATAAGAATGACAGGCTAAGGACTGGAGAGGCGGTCTCTCTTTCTTTGCTACGTATAATCCTGTAATATAATTCATGTTATACTCTTCCCAGAAAGAAAGGAGATTTATGTATTCCTATTTTTTGTAGATGTTGAACTTGCAAAGTTGCTCGTATTTGTATGATGCTGGTAGAGGTGACTAGTGACCGTGGTGCTTAGTGTGTAGTCCAGATGACAGAATTGGAGGAACAGAAAAGTAGGTAATTTATACCGAGGGCGATGAAAATGAAAGTAAAAAATGTTGTTATATCTCCAACTATGTATAATGCCTTAGTGTGTAGAAAGACAGACAGCTGGGACCTGGAGTTAAGACCGGCATAATTCTTCCACGCTTTTGGTATCATCAAGTTGCCACCCCCATCACAAAAAAAAGCTAATATGCAGGGATATGAGATGATATAATGTATCCCAACAGGGTTAAATGTGCGTAGTGTAATATTCATAGACTCCCTCAAAATTTTTTTTATTAACATAAATATAGTGGGACTGAAAGTAGCAGCGTACTTTTGAACTTACTTCTGTGGTGGTGAGGACGAATAATGAATTTAAGGACTCCAACGCTCCCGTTATGCTAACCGCTGGCAGAGTGCTTGAATAAGGTGAAAGCATCGCATATTACAATCCCACAGTCATTCCCTTATTTCCATGTGACAATGAGGTGGCCACGGCTGAGTCACGCATAAAACGATTTTATGGCCGAGTCAGCCTCGTCACATGGTAATAAAGGATTCTGACTCCACTTACTCTTCTAGCGAAACTGCATTGCTAGAAATGTTATTATGGCATATCAGCAAATAAAACTTTTTTCTCGGTGGCGAAAGTATATAAGCTGAGAAAATTCATTAGGATTAAATATTTCACAGTTTTATGACTCGACAGCAAAAAAAAATTTCGTAGGAGACAAGACAAAATAATCCTTCCTTTTCGTATAAAACATTAGATGGAAACTAAATTTGCTAACGAATAAATTTTTTCTTAGAATGTGCTCCCATTCCCATGTAGGGAAACACATTTCCACGGGAAGTAACATCACTTTCCTTTCTCTAAAATTGCGGAATTGCATTGTACAATTTTCAGCCGTAATCTAAAAAGGAAAATTCCATTTTGAGTTGAAGGAATATCACCACCACCATCATCATCATCTTCGAAGAAGGATTTGATTTTCAGCAGATTTGCTAGTCATTTGTAACAGGGGAAAGTAATGCGGAGCTAGTATGGCGTGAGTGTTCGTTTCCTCGTTTTAGGGTGAGTTACGTAGGTACTTTCTCCGTAGTATTACCCGGCCTCCCATACAACAATGGGCTGAAATGGGCCCATATGCATGCAGACTGTAATGTGCGGTCTCTCAAATTTTCCAAATAGCCATTATTTCCGCGTGCTGTGGATATTGATACTCCCTATCAAACTCCCTCCTCCACCGTTCTTCCTTCCTTCGGCTGCCCTTTTTATTGTACATGCCTATTTACCTACAAGTACATTTTGGCTATGAGATTCCGCCCATTGTTCTCCATAGGATATGGGCTCCATAGGTAGTAGTTGTCGGTCGGTAAACCAATTGCAATTCCTGGCCTGGCCTAGCGTTCGCTCGATCCATGCCTTGGAATCCAAAAAGGTACAAGGGCTACAGGGAAAATATCCATACAGGCTACACACACCCTATATCCCTCGTCATTTATGGGTACTTACACCACTCACCGGTATTACACTACAGTCTCGCCATAACGGAGAAAGTCAGAGTGCTCCTTGTATGGTCCAAGTCATATATGAAAACCATCAGTGTAACATATGACGCAAGGTAGACAATAATATCTAATCTAATAGCCCTTTTCCTCCTCTCCTTTTACCACTCCGTCGTCACTTTCCCCTTTCTCTCTTGCATCCAGTCTTATTTTTCCTTTCCCTAGAAATTTCACAGAGGAGCTATGAGCTTCTGTACACAATTTTCCCTGGCAAAGGGGAAGGAAGGGAGCTGGAAGAGAAAAAGAAATGATATCTAATAAGATGCCAGTTTTTACAATCTAAAAAAGGCGCGTTATGTATGATAATACTACAGGGGAAGGAGTTTCGTCAGTTCCCCCCACTACTTCCACTTCCGTCTTGAAATGACTTTTCACTTTAACTCCGAAAAAGTTACTGCTCACTCCTAATACTACTACGGCTGAATAAGTATTAGCACCAGCTGGAACAGAATGGAAAGGGCTTTTTTCTTCTCTAATATCAAATCAGCGGCCTTGCATTTCCAATTCCCTTTTTCTTCCCGGAATATTGTAATTTGACCGGTTTCAGACGTCCTTACGGCCGTAATATGTATGGCGTAAGTAAAGTGAAAGCAGAAACTTTAATAGCGATATCCATTTCATATATGAGAGGACCCATCCTGGAATGGAATGGACCAATGATACAGCAAAATATTGCAGCCAACCACCACTTCCACCAACCAACCCTCGAATAATTTGCGGTGGCTGTTATGCGAAACCATAAAATTGTGAAACTATACAAGAAATTGCTCTTTGTTCCTATTATTAGTTGGCCTGATAGATCGGAAGAG
>JAQGAI010002640.1:0-11972 GCA_034696905.1 Lepidocyrtus violaceus
GAAGCCTCTGATACCATTGAAAACGTTAAGGCCAAGATCCAGGATAAGGAAGGTATCCCCCCAGATCAGCAGCGTCTTATCTTTGCCGGAAAGCAGCTTGAAGACGGCCGGACCTTATCTGACTACAACATCCAGAAAGAGTCTACACTCCATCTTGTCCTCCGTTTGAGGGGAGGTATGCAGATCTTCGTGAAGACTTTGACCGGAAAGACCATCACCCTGGAAGTCGAGGCCTCTGACACCATTGAAAACGTGAAGGCCAAGATCCAAGATAAGGAAGGAATTCCTCCAGACCAACAGCGTCTCATCTTTGCCGGAAAGCAACTCGAGGATGGAAGGACCTTGTCTGACTACAACATTCAGAAGGAGTCCACTCTTCACTTGGTGTTGCGTTTAAGGGGAGGTAACTAAATAGTTACCTATAATCACAGCACTGTCTTGTCGTCTTTTGCAAAACTAAATTCAATTGTAGTATCTAGTTTGATTAATTTAATTTATATATTCTTCTGACTCTTATTTAAATACTGATATAATTTCGTACACATTTGATACACTTCTGTTTGTACTCTCAATTTTGATGAAATACTGTCACCATTTCCAAATTGTATTAGTGAAGATGTATTTTTTAACACGCCATGTATTGATGAATTAAAAATTCGAAATGAGCTGATTAATTGGATTAATAAAATCAAGCAATTGCATTGAAAACGTAATAAGTTGAGATATTGCTCAGAATATTATTTTTAATTTAGTTAAGTCAACATAATTAACTATACTCTTTAACATTATAAATACGAATAAGACATTTCATATTTTTGCATTATCGGCTAAGCTGCATTGTGCATATACCTAGTCCACTATTACACTGATAAGTTTCTCTCTTTTTTGCTTGTCCACCGTATTTGCACTTGCTTCATTTAATAATACAATTCCATTTCTACTTCATACCATAAGACTTGCGAAACTACTCATCTCCGTCCTCAGATCTGGTTAACTTTCTCCTCCGCAAAAACTCCCTTTATTACCCAGTTATGCCTCATTTTATCTCATTTTTTATGTCTGGATGCGGGCGCTTGCTCCCGGCAGCAATATATTATACAACTCTCCATTCAATAGAAACTTTCTCATCCGCCATGCCATAATAGAAAAAAATTCTATTTGTACTTTATAGGCCACCCTAAAACATTTATTACTTCTTTAACCATCAGAGATAGAGATCTTCATACAATACCTTCACACAATTTGGCCTCCCTCTTCTTCCCATCTCTGGCAGTAGACATGTATGTTTTTGATAGAGAACAAGATGATAAAAAAAGCCCTGGCGCTACATCCAATAATAAGGACTAATATGTAAGTGTGTACGCGTCAACGTTCTTTTTATATGACTCGTGAGGAGATAAAAAGAAACGCAAGTGAAAGGATCCAGAGAGAATGGCTGGAAGGAAATGGGAAAGGAAGAGGAAATGGGGAAAGTTAAATATGAGGATGATGATGAGAAGAAAAGAATGAAATGGGCTGTAGCGTGCCTCTCTTCCAGATCTCTGGAATGAGGAGAAGCTGAATAGAACGAGAAAAAAAATCAAAAGTGAAAGTAAGTACAGAAACCATATAAAGTTGGAGATGGATGAGCAAGTAGCCCAAAAATACAATAACTTATTATCATTTCTAGGTTTTGTTATGTTCATAAGAAATAGTTACAGATGAATTCATATTTTATCCATTAGTTCATATTATTCATTTGAGCTTAGCAGAAAAATCATGTAACTTGAGGTATAATTACGCATTCATGAATTATTTATTACTGTCAGTCAGGAGGATTATCTAACTGCTAATGATATTCTTGACAATGGAGAAATCCATCATTAATTTCCGCACAAAGAAAACAGCTATCCCGTTCCCAACATTCTATTGACCAAACTTATCTGATTGTGAGTGAAAGTTAAATATTTATTTGTTTTTGTACAGCAGCAGCTACAGGAGGATAATGACATGACAGTGACCAGACCACACAGCATAGTTTAATCAAAAAGTCTGACTTTTGAAGTTGAAGTCGAAGTATAATGTAAAATGAAATTATAAGTGGAATATGTTATGTGAAAATTGCGATGAGCGCTACCTAAGTATCCGATGCCTTTTCTCTCTGTCTGGCTGACGGAATTCCCATTTAATTCATATTCTTCCGAAATGAAAACATTTTCATGTGTGGTGGTGGTGGTGGAAGTGGAAATCAATATAAAACATTTCATATTTCTTTTTTCCGTCCTTCATAGAAATTACGGTTAAATAGGAGGCGTAATCGGGAAATCACATAGGTGCATAGATATATTAAGTATGTATGAGTACTTTCACTGTTACTACAAATATCCTTCCCCATAATACAAAAGCTGACTGTCAAAACGAGGAAGCCCAGAAGAGAAAGGATATTAATGTTGAAATGCAATCAGTATAATAATTCAATAGGGAAATCATCCCATCATCGCCATCATATTCCTATCATCCTCCTCATCAGTGGAGAAAGCTAGCTAGCGAGTAGCTGGCTCTTTTCGCTCCAAGCATAGGAAATTAATGAGCTTGTGATTCCATGTTTTTGTGGGAATGAATGTGGCCGGGTATAATAGGCGGATAGGTACGGGAAGAGAAGAGAAGGAGAAATGGGTACATTCATAAAATCATCAAAATGAAAGATTTATTAAATGAGAGCTGGAAGCTTTTATATGAATTAACCAAGATAAGTACACTAGATAGGTAGTCGCAATAGCTAAATCTGCAGCTTAAAAAATTCGGACGAGGTTTGTGAAAAAAATACTTCGATTTACATGGGCGTAAACAGGGATGTACTTATTTCGAAATCAGTTTCCTTTGTTGACGAATATAACTTTTCACAAACCTCGTCCGAAAAATAATTCAATATTGAGACTACCGTTCTAAGAAATTTCCTTAACAACAGTACAGCTATCGTGGTAATAATGAATCACGTGCCGACCTTCATTCGTGTGAAGTTTCCTTACTCCACTTTTCTACACAACACAAAGAATACAAATCCAGATAGTTGTTGCTTCATTCAAAAAATTCCATACATACATACAACTCAATAATTTATTGCTAGTAAGTATAATTAAGCTGATGAATTAATTCTACTCAAGTTTGGATGATGCAACAAGACATAAGTGTAACAGGAAAGTTGCACCAAGGAAAAATATGGCAATAATATTTGCAATAATAACCATTTCGTTTATTTGCACAGTGGATAATGGATTTCATGTTATGGATGTGCTTCGTATATTTACGATGTTTTCATGATTTCGAGAGATCTATACTAGTATGCCATGCCACGAGTTCTACTCTGTAAATGCCAAGAAAAATAAAATAAACAATTAAAATTTATATCCAACTCACTCTGAAGTAAAGAATGCACTAGCAGCAGAGTTGGGTAGCGGGCTCGCCACAAATCTTGGCAACTGAACAACTTTGTTTTGTCTAGTCCTCACATTCACATATGTCAAATTCATCTCTGTGAGATTTACTCCACCACCAATAATGGCGGAGCTGGGAATGAGCCCCGCACTGGAGTTATAAGTTCCTGCACCACCGGGTCCAGCCGGTCCAGGGGAAACGATAGTAAGGCCTCGAACGCTTCCTGCCAGTCTTGATGGATTGATATGTGATGTAATTTTTGAAAAATCTGGGACCGACCCCCCTCCGGTGCTCAAACTGGAGGATGAATATGAACTAGGGATTTGCAATGGTGCTGGCCTCGCCTTTCGTTTACGCTCGGCAGTTGTTGGGCTTGTTGGGGAGTCCACCATGATTGCCTCTGATGGGGATGCAGAATGTTCCCGGAAACCGGAATCCAGCTCAGGTGATGTTGACGGCTGTGGGAAAGGTGACTCCTTAATTGATTCCAGTAATCCACCTGTGGAGCTTTTATTTCCTTGCGATCTCACGGAAGAAAAGGAAGACTCTTGTTGCTGAACCTGGCTTCTACTTGACTTCACTTGTACTACTACTTCAGAGCTAATTGAGCACGTACCCGTGGCTTGTTGTTTTTGTGGAGGGTGTTGTTGCTGCTGTTGGTCGGAACAAGGTGATGAACTTAGGGAGGAGGACGAATCCACATCCATAGTCCCAGCTCCTGCTGCTGTTGAAAAGGATGATGCATTCATTACTGCCGTGAATCTTTCATCCACGACAGACGTTTCCGATGCTAACGGGGTCGGGGTTTCTGAAGTCGGGCTTGGACTTATGATATTGATTATTCCAGGAGCTGTCTCTTCTTTTTCCATTCCGTCTCCCGAGCCTGATGTCGTCATTGTCTTGGAGTATGGCATATTATTGACATCACTGACAATTTTACAGTTAGATTTTCACGATGGATTGCAAAGTCACCGGGTTTTAGCAAACAAATTATTGTAAACTTGCTTAGCAAACTATTGTACTTTAATCAAATTCAAATAGCTAGCTGCGACCATTTTCTCAATTCATTTATGCAACTTTAACCTTTCACTTATAGATACTCAGAATGTTCCTGATAAGTTGAAAGATTCTTACTGATTTCAATATCACGACAATCTTTATTGCCAAAATAAAACTTTTAGTAACGAAAGGATTTTAGCAAAATCATCATAAAATTCTATAGCCACAAGCATTCGAGTGCAGAAAGCTACTATGAGTGTTTTCAAGTGACTACTTTCTCCATCATCTTTAGAATTGGTTTTAAAAATAGCCCATTTTGTTCTCTTTTAACCATTTTTAACTTCGTCTTCGCACTTAAATGGGATTTTTAAAGTAAGCATAAAGACTATGGCGAGGTTTTGCTTTCACCGTATAATATTTTTTTCACAGAAGCACTTTAGCGCAAAACCGACAGCGTTTTTGAGCTGAAACGGATATCAGAATATTTGAATGTACGAATTCACAAATTACACATCATGTTCCTATATTGTATTGCAATATGAGCCAATGTCTTCTTCCGGAAATTTTCATTTCCCTTAACTCATTCCTTTTGCAACCTACATCAGTCTTACGTAGGGATACGCTACACATTTCCTCCGATTTTCCATTTGTTTCTCATTGATTTTTCGAGCCATTTCAAAACAAAATTTACAAGAGTGCTTGCCCCAAAATCATATCCATTTCATTGCACTCGATCCCAACCTGTACATTACACTCAAAGGCCCCGCCATACAAAGAACATAATTAAATCAGGTCGATCCATTCATATGTAAAACAGTATGACATGCTGCTGAAATAGACATGTCCAATATTCCAAACTTGCAGCATCACACATTTTTTATTCCATCAGCTTTTCCATGATTTCCTTTCCCCACTGACAGTTAAAAACACATCTGGTTTTCCATTTTATTTTCTCCCTTTTTTCTCGTCTCTTTGAACAACAAAGTGAACTGACATCTACAGTTTGTGTTCCTTTTTTAAGTTTCTCATCTTTTGCAATACAAGTTTTAGTATCATCATCATCACGTTCACGATACCTACATAGGTAGTCCTCACTTCATCTAATACAAACATGTGAAGACAGATAAATCCAAATCCATGAGAGAAATGAAAAAAATCGCAACTCGATATATTTTCAGACAACAAGACTATCAAGGCACAAATGAGAAAATCCATTCGCTTTGAAGGAAACGGCAGAACACGATGAGAATTCAGAGAGAACAATAAGAACTCGAAGTTTTTTTTCTGAGGCAGGGAAGCAGGAAGGAGGGAGAGAGAGGAGGATATTCCCAGTAATTGAATCTTGTTCTGCCATATTATCTTCACAAAGATTTTTCACATGGAAGTTACAATAAAAAGCGCCGCCCTTACTATCTCTCACTGACGATGAGCTAAGGTAGAAGAACAAAACCGGTGAGTTCGCTTTTTTGTAGATGAGGTAGAGATATAGATGTATATTTCTCAGTTTTCGATTTAGACTTTCTTTTTTTTCCTTTTCATCCAGAGGTTTAACGAGAATATTTCCAATCTAGAGGAAAGAGAAGGAAAAAATCCCTTTTGCTTTCTCCTCTTCTACCTTTTCACGTTACAACAAGGCTGCTACTATACTGCTCTTTTAGCTTCGATTCGATAGTCTATCCCAATCCATTTGCCATTTAGACACAAAGATCGGGTGGAGACCGTACAAAGACTGTAAACCATTCAATCACTCACTGAAACGGGAGACAAAGATTGTGAAGAAAGCACCGATCATTTCACTCTGCAGCCTCACTTTCACTTCCCCCCTCACTGTTTCTGAATTAGTGGAAGGACAACGTGAAATGAACAAAGTCAATATAAAAAGTTCAAATTATACGGAGCAATTATAAGTCATGTTTACGTTGGATATGGTTCTTTTTCTCTCCAGTCATGGATCTCTCCGAATAGGCAAACTTGTTTGTATATTTCTCCTTTTTTTTATGTTATTGATCATTGATCATATATATCGGTTTACATAACATCATTGGATTACCCCTCTCCGATGAAAGCTTTCCAATAACAATCAACTTTCTTTTTTTTAACTCGATTTATTTTTCTCACTCTGAAGTACGGCTCCCATAGTTTAGCTGTTATAGATTAGGACAAACACACATCCGTACTTCATCTTCGTTAGGTTCACTCCATCACTAGCTGATAGTAACTTCAGCCTATTGTGCTATTTTGTTACAACTTGCAAGTTTACGTTTCATACAAAAACTACTACTCCCATCCCGGTTGTCGGAAATTTTGACGCATGAAGTTAGGCGAAGAAATGAAATGGCGCTGAATGGTTTATAGTCAGGATCCAAACAGTTTGTTAAGATATTTAACAAAGTTAATGTTTGTCGAGCGAAAAGGATTATTTTAAGTTTTTGTATTTCCCCCTTTATGCGAAATCGTATCGTAGCACATGAATAAAGTGGGAGAAAACGCTAACTAAACTGTACAATGGTAGAGTATTATTTCGCAGCAGAAAAACAACCCTTTTTTGGGGTGAATGATGTTGTATCGTAAAAATAAATAGTTACACACAGGAATCAGTTAGCCCGCTTTACAAACGTCACAGAACATTTAATTAAGTGACGGTGTATTCCCATTTCCAGACATAGACTGAATTTCACTTTTCGCTTGAATGGATAAAGCTGGATAGTAATAGACTACACTACGGCACAGTCCCTTTATCTTTTGGTTCTTTGGCAACGGAGCAATCCTTTTTAATGAGACGGAAAGGTGCGGCACGTGTAGCGACGAAAAAAACGATTGAACTCGTGTCGACGTCAGTGTCTGAACAAAAGGGTTCACTGATTGTGAGTTTTACTGAAACTGTCCGTCGAATTTTCTCCTTCAGCGATAAGCTGCTGTGTCAGTTAAAATAGCAGTTTTGAAACTTGCCATTACACTTCATACGAAATGTATGTGTAAGCAACTTCCAAGGTCATTCCTTATTAATTTATTGACTTGAGTGTGTAATTAGTCTAAATAATGAGCAATTCTATATTATGAAAAGTTTACACAACACGTAAATTATTTCAAACACGCATATGCATTGCATAGAGCTTTTAGACCCAACTTTCATTGCTTCTCACTTGATCTAGACATTGCTTTTTCCTGATCGGAAATTGCAAAGCAACCTCACCTTGGTAAATTAGCACCAAGCACAAAGTCAAGTTTAGTCAGTCATAGTTGCAATTGGAAATAACTGAACCTTCGACCCAGCCGTAATTTTGCAGCTCGTGTATAGCGAATAGTGTGTGGCTCATAGCTCATAATCACAGGAATACATGACATGACTCAAACATTCACTTGCACATGCCTAGTAAAATCAACAGCTGAAAAATACATTTGGCACTTTTCCCCATTTTCTTGCTTTAAATACAAAGTGAAAGTAATAAAGCTCAAGTATTTTCTTTCAATTCTCTCGATTCTAGGAAAAATGCTCACACACATCTGTCATTAACTGATATAACACAGCCATGTAACAACACACATTGGCAAACTGAGAATGACAATAAATCCAAATAATTTTTCTATACTACTGCTATCCCCCCGAAATGACTTGGTTTTCCCAGAAAAGTTTTCAACTTTTAACAATCCAACTGCCAAAACAATAATGCAATGTTACATTGCACTGACAAACTGCCCCGAGCACAACACATCATAATGTGTACACTATATAAGAGGGAACCCGAGCAAATCCAATATCGAAAAGCTCTTTGGAGCCTTGAAACGTTTTAATATTGCGCGACCACCAAGGAACATATCATATATCTGTAGCGTACAATGCTCCACTAATAAAAAACACAAAGGATAACCAGTGGATTGCGAAAGCTATAGAACTCCGGGTTATAGAACGGCTAAACCCTTTCCCCTCCATTTTTGATCATATCGCGATGATAATAATACGCATTCACGTAGTAGTTTAACGGAATACTACCACCAAATCAATTATTGTATGTGTTACCGGTGAAATGTATATAAGTCATGATTACAGTATTTCCCCTCTTATAAAAAAAAGTCCACCAAAAAAACTGTTGAAAATGTTTGGGATTTTTCTTGTCTGCAACAACTCAACTCACTTAAAAGAGAAAGGTCGAGCAAGGAATAAAAAACAGGAGGGTTTTTGGACAGAGAGAAGTTTAGGTACGTCGTTTTGGCAAAGGTAAATGACTATGTGTGTCGATGTTCGATAGGATGTTGATGATGCTTTCATCTGACACGAGAAAGTACAAAACGAGCTCGGCCACACGAGGATTTCTCTTCTGTGAAAATGTTTTTTTATTCTTTGAATTATTATCAGTATGAAAAGTGGGAAATAAAATAAGAATTTCTCACAGGGAACGCTGAGTTTTTATTTGAGACTGGCGAGGCAGAAGATGAAGCGGAGTTTTCATAAATGATGCACAGTCATAACCTTTTAGTGTCGGTTTTTAGCAACGGTTTTATGTTTTGTTGATGGCGTATTAAAATAATGAACTCCATGTGCGGAGAGTAAGTGAGTGAGTAAAATATGAAGATTCGTTTTGATTCACTTCAGCCATAAAGAAGCTATTTATAAACGAAAAAAAGCACATTCAACAGGGGTGATGTAACTCAACCTCAAGGTATGATGTACATCGACATGGCTGAATACTGAAGAGATGAAATTTTTCTAAACCTGGCACATATTTTGTATATAGCCTCTCGGCCAGCTACATTCGCAAGGTAGAAAGGAATGAGATAAAACGCAGACAAAATGTGAAGTGAGTGTGGAGTTTGAATGGAGTAACAAGTAGTGGGTTTGCATACAAAAACGTCCTGGTCGTTATCTAGAATTCTCGAAAAAACTCGAGCTACATACATGACCAAGATTCAACCAGCCAACGATAAGGTGAAATGATGATGATGTCTCGGATGATAAAATTTCGTTGAGAAATTTAAAAAAGGAAACACTGAGGAGGAGGGACACTGCCTTTCAATGAAGTCACGTACATTTCCTCTTCTCCTCTGTAATTTACGAACTGGTGTAGCATGTATAGAAAAACCTCAAATTAGACGGGAAAATACTGTCTACAGATATGCGAATGTGAGTAAAATGACTCTCGCATAATTTGTCTGTGGTGACATACTACACAGTTCTCTTTTCTCTCCACTGACTCAACCGTGTAGGGGAAGAGGACACATGATGATAACCTTGGTCGAGGAGAGCCTGTCGGTTTTTAAGCTTTTGTCTCCCGATGCTTTATTGTTTTTTCAGATAATTGCGGAGACAAGCTAATTCTTGTCATGTTCACTTTTCGAGAGAAAATAAAAACATGAAAATTGCACACACACACACAACATTACACAAATGTAAATTGTTTTGCATAAAAAACTGACATTGCCTCGGAAAAACTTTTTTTTTGTTTTGGTTTGGCATGAGAAAAGCCCACGCTTTCATTCCTTGTCTAAATATCCTTTACCAACTTTTCACCAATAATACTCCGATGACTGTCTCTCAATTTGCAAATTTCTTTCGTGGGAATAACATTGCGCCTACGTAACCACGTAATGAATAATGTCCTCCCTCCCACGGCACCACATCACACAAGCATCACTGTCACCGAAGTACAAAAACCGTCAACTAAATGAGTTGATGATATTTTTTCTCGGAATGTTAGCGGTTATTATTACGTAAAAACGGGAGTTGTTAGGGTCCTTCCCAGTACACCATAACATGTCAGCGTTGAGAGATCTTGAGAATAATGGAAGACCCGTGGAATATTGCCGATAGCTGATTCAGTTGCGAAATTATGGAAAAAGGAAAAGGTTTTCTAGAGATCCCACTAAATGAATTGTAAATATAAGCCAGGAGGAAAAAAAATCCTCGCTCTCTCTGCCATACCGATTCGTGAACTTCTACACATGTACCAAGCTCACATGTGGTTCCCTCATAAAATGAGCAAGAAAAAGACGATGTGATGAAATGTTTAAGAAAAAAATACTTCCCAACCCAGCGTACACACAATGAGCAACAAAGTGAACTCTGCCAAGGCAGTGGAGTAGTGGTGGTAGTAGGCCAGGCCCCACAAAAGCGCTTTTGCTGTGCAGTTCAAGCTGAACTGATTGTAATTGCGGGGAAGAAGAGCTCTAGAGCTCGTCTCCAACTAACTCCACAGCTCTCTCAAGGAATTCAATGGATTTTACTACATGCCACTACTAGTGGAGGAAATAATTCAGCTGCTGCTGCTCTGGCTCTAGGATGTGACCACCAAAAACTAGGTGGATATAGACACAGTTTATGCTAGAAGCTTAGGTACATTTCTTGTATCTCTTTCCCTCTAAAACTATATACTACATATTGACAAATGACGGCGATGCGATGGGAGGATGCATGAGAATAATGTGATGTGAAATAAATCTATCATTGGTATAGCTTAGCTTTTAGTGTACGCATGAGAGCAATAAAAAATCACAACAAATGTGCGTTGTTTAACAATGCGTAGTTATGTGAAAGATAAAGGGCAAGGATAAATGGAAGGAACATGAGTTGAGCCTGTTGGAAATTTGATGATGTCGATGATGATTGAGTAAAAATTCCGATTCCGAGTCACTGCATCAAATAATCATAGCAAGCAAGCGGGATCACTACATCAAACATAATCTACTTCTTACAGCTATTCGATAGCTTTGTTCATCTTTCATTCTCATCAAGTCAACATCTTACATTGTGTCCTTTCAGAATATATTGTTTTTCGTCATGTAGTTCAGCTGTAACTGTAATCGAGTACTGGTTCGTATTTACCCTTCCCATTTTCTCCACTCCATTTTTGCTTCGACTGCAATACAATAGCAACGATGATTATTATGATTAGACGATTGACAGTAAATGGGAAAATTGGTGGATTAGAACTTCAGACAATGGCAGGGAAAGAAAGACAGAAAAATACCGTAATAATACCTGACAAATAGATACAAACACCGATACAAACGTACTAAACTATATGATATCGATTCTCTCCGTATGTTTCCTCAAGGTAATAATAGCCTAGAAGTATGAGAGGTTGGAGTTTTTTTTTGCATTATTGAGAAGGAATTTCTCTCATTCAAAGGAACGTCTAAATTTTCCCAGACATGTGGCGTAAGTGTAAATAACCAAATATCTACGCATAAATTACTTTCATATAGTCAGAGTCCAGTAGTCCTGTCCACTACGGTTCCGTAGACAGACAGTGCGAACACTGACGAACTTAGGGAATTTTCCATTTCTCCATGCAAAATATCAGTACTCCACAGGAAAGAGACAAGTGCGAAGATATAAACACGCTTCAAGTAAACAAAAGCCATCAATGCCCTTTTCTTATCGGTGCGTTTTAATATGGATATGACATTGATGACATGACACTACAACACCGTTTGACACCGACAGCGGCGAAAGTCAAATAAGCAGCTGTAAAAATGGCCAGCTCTTAATTTTATAGGCAGTCACGGTCACGGTTCATGTAGCCATGAAACCAGGATTAATAAATGAACATAGCCACATCCCA